>JAMWET010005421.1:0-145000 GCA_024036415.1 Prochilodus magdalenae | reverse complement strand
ACATACAATATGCATGCCTCCGACACTTTGCATGATTGTGCTTTCCAGCGAGGCCTTCTTCACGCTGTTCTTGTCATAAATCTCTTCAATGCATGTCAAACAATGATGTGATGTCTATGCTGAACTCAATACACTTCATTGCTATAGCGTTAGCTAGGGCTGCGCTTTCCAAACATATTGTGGCATCATGGTCCTGGACACTCCTTTGGTCCTTTGTGTTAATAAAACCAATAAGATCCCTCTACCTGTACACTAAAACGGCCTGACATAGCTTGTTTTGATGTATGCCAAGGAAGCAAAGTCTGTTTTTTTTTTAATTTGGCTAATCAGTTTTTTCTACATGTGGAAAGTATGTCCCGTAAATAACTTTCCAATAACCAATACATGACCAGCGCATTTCACCAACATTCTCCTCTGCTGATGTACACTGGGTGGGCATATGTATTCACCAGTCACGGGGCTGACAGTGGCACCTCCCCCTCTATAGTGTCTCAGAAGAGTACAGAGTGTAGGCTAACCACCAAGCGAAAGCTAACCTAGCAAGCCATATATTCACCAGTCACAGGGCCAACAACGGCACCTCCCTAGATACAGTGTCTGAGAAACTTAAGGAGTGTAGGCTAACAACCAAACGAAAGCTAACCTAGCAAGCCAAATATTCACCAGTCAGTGTAGACAGTGGCACCTTCCCCTCTATAGTCTCTCAGAAGCGTACATAGTGTAGGCCAACCACCAAGTGAAAGCTAACCCAGCAAGTCATCTATTCACCAGTCACAGGGCAGACAGTGGCACCTCCCTCCGTACAGTGTCTGAGAAACCTAAAGAGTGTAGGGCTAGCAACCAAATGAAAGCTAACCCAGCAAGTCATCTATTCACCAGTCACAGGGCTGACAGTGGCACCTCCCTCTGTACGGTGTCTGAGAAGCATACAGAGTGTAGGCTAACCACCAAGTGAAAGCTAACCTAGCAAGCCATATATTCACCAGTCACACGGTCGACAGTGGCACCTCCCCCTTCAAGTGAAAGCTAACCTAGCAAGCCATATATTCACCAGTCACACGGTCGACAGTGGCACCTTCCCCTTCAAGTGAAAGCTAACCTAGCAAGCCATCTATTCACTAGTCACAGGGCTGACAGTGGCACCTCCCTCCGTACAGTGTCTGAGAAGCGTACAGAGTGTAGGCCAACCACCAAGTGAAAGCTAACCTAGCAAGCCATCTATTCACCAGTCACAGTGCTGACAGTGGCACCTCCCTAAGTACGGTGTCTGAGAACCGTACAGAGTGTAGGCCAACCACCAAGTAAAAGCTAACCTAGCAAGCCATCTATTCACCAGTCACAGGGCTGACAGTGGCACCTCCCTCCGTACAGTGTCTGAGAAACCTAAAGAGTGTAGGGCTAGCAACCAAATGAAAGCTAACCCAGCAAGTCATCTATTCACCAGTCACAGGGCTGACAGTGGCACCTCCCTCTGTACGGTGTCTGAGAAGCATACAGAGTGTAGGCTAACCACCAAGTGAAAGCTAACCTAGCAAGCCATCTATTCACCAGTCACAGGGCTGACAGTGGCACCTCCCCCTTTATAGTGTCTGAGAATCGTACAGAGTGTAGGCCAACCACTAAGTGAAAGCTAACCTAGCAAGCCATCTATTCACCAGTCACAGGGCTGACAGTGGCACCTCCCTCAGTACGGTGTCTGAGAAGCGTACAGAGTGTAGGCCAACCACCAGGTAAAAGCTAACCTAGCAAGCCATCTATTCACCAGTCACAGGGCTGACAGTGGCACCTCCCTCCGTACAGTGTCTGAGAAACTTAAAGAGTGTAGGGCTAGCAACCAAATGAAAGCTAACCCAGCAAGTCATCTATTCACCAGTCACAGGGCCGAAAGTGGCACATCCCTCCGTACAGTGTCTGAGAAACGTGTAGAGTGTAGGTTAACCACTAAGCGGAAACTAACCCAGCAAGTCATCTATTCACCAGCCACAGGGCCGACAGTGGCACCTCCCCCCTGTACAGTGTCTGAGAAACTTACAGAAGGTAGGCTAACCACCAAACAACAGCTAACCAATTCACAGGGCTGAGAGTGGCACCTCCCATCTTACAGTGTCTGAGAAACGTACAGAGTGTAGGGCTAACAACCAAGCGAAAGCTAGCCTAGCAAGCATAACAGAGATGGTAAGAATGTTCGCTTGGCTGGCCATTTGAAACCGCCTTTAGACTGTGTGAATTCCAAAAGAAGTCGTCTAGAATGACATGGAAAAACCGGGTTCCATGGACGTTCCGCTCCACTCTACTTAGTTCAGCTTCAGTGGTGTAGCAGGCTGGAATGTCAATCATGCATGCTCATCAGAATATTAAGCCACGCCCTGATAGTTCCCAAACAGGTTTGCTAATCGCTAAGCAGTGGGTATCCCGACTTCATAGGAGCAACACTTCACATTAATCCCATACATATCTCACTGACCGGCAGTCCCTCCACAGCAGCAGCAGCGCCTCGCGCCCCCACAATGTCACGATGCACCGCTACACCCTTCCCGAACAACACTTTAAGAGAAATTAAGGCGACGCTGGTGTTATCTAGAGCGCGCCTTCATTACCCCGTTGTGTGCCTCATTTGCCAGAGCGGACGGGGGAGATGAGAAATTTGTCTGGAGTACCGCAATATTTTTTTCCCCGCCCGCCATAATTCCATTTGACAGAGTTATGACTGTTATCTCTGTAAATCAGGTCAATTTAGGAGATGAATTCCATAACACCTGGGTATGGTAACCTTCCTCATAATGAATTCCATGTAATGATTCGTTTTAGCAATTAGCCCCAGGCACAACCAATTCAACCTCAATTACTCCATGGAAGCAGCCCTATCAGAGCGAAAGACAACACCACGCTTTGAATTGCAAAACAGTTTGACTTTTTGATGAGCCGGTTTCCCTGTAAAAGCCCGCACGCGCCTACAAAGTATCCCTTCCACACCTTCCTCTTTCGCAAATACGGAACGCCAAGCCCAATCTCATCTGGAACGAGCCCCTGCGTATCGATTCGGAATATTGCGTCCACGGAGACGCAGAGAGACTGATGAAAAGTGCCGTGTGAGATTAACACAACGATCAACGCTGGCAATCAAATACGTGTAAAACTTGCTACATTTGGGGACAGACAAAACATAAAACCTCGCCAGCTCGCCAAGTTTTGCTTTCATTCAACCAAAGCAGAGCCGGGCATTAGCACCTCCCTTCAGGTCATGGCCTTTGGCTTGAATGTCCCCTCTGTTGACTGGGTGATTAGGGATATGCTAACCGTCTGTGTTATTAAGGATCATTCATGGTCAGTGTTGAATACGGACATGGGTACGGATACAGACGTAACGTTCCGTTCATCGGCTGTGTTCATTTCTTCCATATTTGCGCAAGTTCTCTGAGAGCTTACGGATACGGACAGAGCCGAGCTGTACCACCGGAAATCCTGGAGACAGTGTAGAGAATAGTTCAAGCCAACCATGACCAGTGCCATATGGACACGACAAAGAAGAAACCCTGGCAAGAAACGAAAGTTGTGGGGAACTTCGAAGAGAGGCTGTGCAACCTTGCGTGAAAATTTCAGGGCTCTGGAACAAACGATTGCTACGGAACCGCTGGGAGGAGACGGGATAGTGGTAGTGGTCAGTATAGTGTGTGGGGTAAGACCTATGCCTCCCACCCTGTAGACTGGGGTTTCGAACCCCGACCTGGACCTGGACGATATCAATAACCCTACATTCACACTAGCACACATCAAATCGCTAACGCAATCCCTACCTTTCCATCCACCTACATACCTACTTACCTACCTCCATTCCTACCTACTTACCTACCTCCCTACCTTTCCATCCACCTACATACCTACTTACCTACCTCCCTACCTTTCCATCCACCTACATACCTACTTACCTACCTCCCTACCTTTCCATCCACCTACATACCTACTTACCTACCTCCCTACCTTTCCATCCACCTACATATCCACTTACCTACCTCCCTACCTTCCCATCCACCTACATACCTACTTACCTACCTCCCTACCTTCTCATCCACCTACATACCTACCTCCCTACCTTCTCATCCACCTACATACTCACTTACCTACCTCCATTCCTACCTACTTACCTACCTCCCTACCTTCCCATCCAGCTACATATCCACTGTCCTACCTCCCTACCTTCCCATCCACCTACATATCCACTGTCCTACCTCCCTACCTTCCCATCCACCTACATACCTACTTACCTACCTCCCTACCTTCCCATCCACCTACATAGCTACCTCCGTTCCTACCTACCTACATACCTGTATACCTACCTACCTCCTTGCCTACCTTCCTACCTACATACCCATTTACCTACCTCCCTACCTTCCCATCCATCTACATACCCACTTACCTACCTACCTTCCAACCTACTTACCTACCTCCCTAACTTCCCATCCACCTACATACCCTTATACCTACCTACCTTCCTACCTACTTGTCTACCTACCTTCCCATCCACCTATATACCCACTTACCTGACTCCCTTCCTACCTCCTTACCTACCTCCCTACCTTCCCATCCACCTACATACCCACTTACCTGCATACCTTCCTACCTACTTACCTACCTACCTACCTACATACCCACTTACCTGCATACCTTCCTACCTACTTACCTACCTCCCTACCTTCCCATCCACCTACATACCCACTTACCTGCGTACCTTCCTACCTACTTACCTACCTACCTACATACCCACTTACCTACCTACCTTCCTACCTACTTACCTACCTCCCTACCATCCCATCCACCTACATACCTACCTCCCTACCTTCCCATCCACCTACATACCCACTTACCTGCCTACCTTCATACCTACCTACATACCCCCTTACCTACCTACCTTCATACCCCCTTACCTACCTACCTTCCTACCTACTTACCTACCTCCCTACCTTCCCATCCACCTACATACCTACTTACCTACCTACATACATATGTACTTATCTACCTCTCTCCCTACCTTCCCATCCACCTACATACAAATGTACCTACCTACCTTCCTACCTACCTACATACCCACTTACCTTACCCACATACCTACTTACCTACCTACATACCCATGTATCTACCTACCTCCCTACCTACAGACCCGTGTACCTACCTTCCTACCTACCTACCTACATACCCACTTACCTACTTACCTACTTGCCTTCCTACCTACGTACCTGTGTACCTACTTATCTTCCTACCTACCTACTACAAACCATGTCACCGTGCGAAAGAACATGTAAACATGCAAACCCTTTTTTGATTCCTTATAGAACCCCTGTCCTTACTGAAGAACCCTTGGAGAACCATCCTTCTGAAGAGTGAACACTGTTGGTCCAGTGTAAACGATGCTTGTGTGATTTAGCATTTTTCCAAACACTCTTTACTCCAAAAAATAAGAAGTGGTGGCGATATCCGACAGCCTTCCCCGGCGCCGTGTTTCATGTCCACATCGCGCAGGCCTGTCGTCCGGCAGGCTGCCTGGTTTCCACGGCTATAAATCACTGAGAAATCTCCATCCCCTCCATATGCAACCCCAATCAATAATCTGTTACACTTTGTAAGTTGATATTAATGAGACAGAAATTGACCACAGAATATAATCACAGTGGCTGTTTGAAAGGCATCGCTGCGCTTTCTAAGAAGGCCAGGCCGTTAGGAGAATACAAGCGAAGCAATGAATTACTCCCCGTGCCTTTTTTATCTGCTTTGGCAGGGTTTTTCCCGCTCTGTCTCTCAGGGCCTGCTCCGCGAGGGGAGGGGGTGGATCAGGGCAGAAGCCAATTGCTTTACATCCTTACGGCTTAGATCTTCCTATGGATTCTGTTCATTATTAGAGCTTCTGGGGAACGTTTTCGCTTCTCTCCCGCTCTTGGCGGATCTGTCCGGCTGAGGAGCGTCTGGAGAAATAACCGAGCTGGCTGGAACGGGAAGGTGGTGTATTGGTACACTGTAGGGCTACAACGATTCATCGATTATCATTGGTTAATAACTATTCTAATAGTTGATTAGTTGGTGATGTCATCACTTTTTTTTAAAATTTCACTACACTGTAAAATATGATTTAAATATCACGTCATGATTACATCATGTTTTCATAAACCCTAACTTATCAAATTAATCTTTCTGATTTCAGCCTTCAGTTTTCAGGCTTCCAACTTTTTTAAAATGAAGTGAAGTGCAAATCTGAAGCCGTCAAATGAACTTGACCTTGTGAGCAATGCAGGTTCATGGTACAGATGACTCATTAGCATGATGTTTAGTAAACCATCTGTGTAAACGATAGATGTTTGTCACTTGTCTCAGTTATTGGCTTCAACTATCTTATCCAAGTTAAAGAGGGTATTGATGAATCGGTTCGTCCCATTGGCTCCTGGCAACATCTATTTGCATATCATTTCACTCGTCCTATTTGTCTTCCCACCCTTTGTTATGCCCCACCCCCAATGTTAACAGCCGAGACGCATTGCTGTTGGCTGTAAATGCATAACCAGACAAAGTTGACCTTTGGGAGTTCATTTTCAATCCTGGACCACTTTAGCTGGTTTAACTCCAGCTGAGGACAACAAATCCACCTGATTTGGCACACACCATGGAAAGCAACCCAGGCGGGAAGAGGACACAAAGAGGGCGAGTAAAGCAAGATGTAAATGGAAGTTGCCAGGAGCCAATAGGAAGGAACAATCTAGCAATGCTTCCTCAATGCAGCCAGTATTTAAGACGAGTGACAAAAACTCATGGTAATTGGTGATCTGTACATAAACCTCGCACTGCTATGGTGAAGCAACCAGAACGATACACTCAAACCAACATGCAGCGAGGAATTTAAAGCCAAACTAGTCATAAAGTCATGAGTGGAAGATTTGACCTGAAGATTTTAATCCCTTATTGATCCCACAGTGGGGAAATTTAGTCTCCACATTTAACCCATCCGTGAAGTGAAACACCCACATACACACTCACTAGTGAACACACACACTAGGGGGCAGTGAGCACACTTACCCGGAGCGGTGAGCAGCCCTATCCACGGCGCCCAGGGAGCAGTTGGGGGTTAGGTGTCTTGCTCAAGGGCACCTCAGTCGTTACTGTCAGTTCAGAGAATCGAACCGGCAACCCTCCGATCACAAGGCTGGTTCCCTAACCTCCAGCACGTGACTGAAGTAAACAGTAATTCCAATTTGACTAAAAGTACGAAGGCAACTTTTGAAGTATTTGAATTAAAGCTGATGAAACTTTTTACAGTGTAGATTAATTTAGTTGAGGCCAATCATTCTCAGAGTAGAGAGTTTAGGGCTGTTGCCATTTCTGCTGCACACAGAGGCATTGAAAGCAACCGTAAAGTGAAACATACACACACACTCGTGAATACACATACACACTAGGGGGCATTAAACACGCTTGCCCAGAGCAGTGGGCAGCTGTACCCACATTGCCCGGGGAGCAGTTGAGTGTTAGGTGCCTTTCTCAGGGGCCCTTCAGTCTTTACAGTCGGCCCAGGGAATCGAACCAGCGACCCTCCAGTCACAAGGCTGGTTCGCTAGCCTACAGCCCACAATTAAGAGAAACTGGTTTAGTTAGATTATATTTTACTGCTACTACTATGTACACACTCACTATTCAAATATACAGGGGTTGGACAATAAACTGAAACACCTGTCATTTTAGTGTGGGAGGTCTCATGGCTAAATTGGACCAGCCTGGTGGCCAATCTTCATTAATTGCACATTGCACCAGTAAGAGCAGAGTGTGAAGGTTCAGTTAGCAGATCAGCCATAAGAGCACCGTTCTGCTCTCAAAATACTGCAATGCACACAGCAGTTAATGGGTGACATACCAGAGTTTCAAAAAGAGGACAGAAGTGTTGGTGCACTGTCCACTGCTGGCGCATCTGTGACCAAGACAGCAAGTCTTTGTGATGTATCAAGAGCCACGGTATCCAGGGTAATGACAGCATACCACCAAGAGGGACGAGCCTCCACCAGCATCACGTAGTGACCTGGCCACTATCCTGCAAGAAGAATGGCTTAAACTCCCTCTGACCACTGTGCAGGACGCAGTATATGTCATTCCCAAGACCAACTGCCGCTGTTTTGGCCGCAGGAGGAGGCCCTACACCATACTAATAAATGATTGTGGTCTAAAACCAGGTGTTTCAGTTTCATTGTCCAACCCCTGTATCTTTTTGTTTTTATTTAATACTTCTATTTATCTTTTGCATAATCAGGAAAATTCATTAAGACAGTTCATTTTTGTGTACAGTATTCATCTTTATTGTTATAATTGTTGGTTAGCCAATGCTTAAAAAAATACTTCAAGCTACATTTAAAAGCTGACAGACACGAAAAAGCTATTTGGTAATTGATAAGTGGGATAATCAGTTATCTGTGGCATTAATCGATAGATTATTCAACTACCACAATAGAAATAAAACTGAGACACATTGAATATTGTGTGAAGCAGTGTAAAGAAATGCTCTTCGACTTCACCAACCAAACAAACAGGAAAAAGTCTCAATTTTAAATGTAAATATAATTAATTGCATTACTTACATTTTAATAAACAGGTAATTACATAGGTACAGTACTAAAGTGTGGCACAGTGAAGAGCTACTGAAGCCTAATGCTAAAAATTAAGGTTTTTTAATGCTGAACAAAAAGAGAGGACTGGGAAAAAGCAAAACAGACCCAAGTCTGAATGCTTATCATATGTAAATATTATTGCAGTATCCAAGAAATGCATAATAATTATGTAACTACCATGTAATTACATTGTAACACATAAGAAATATGAAATCATGCAATGTAATGACATTGTAGCTGCATTATTACACTGTAATCAAATCAGTTACAGCTGCTAACAGAATTTAATGTACATGATAAACCATTTTGATAATTATATTTGAAAAGTGTAGCTTTAATGTAATTAGAAAAATGACTCATAAACACAAACGCATGCCTGTTTACTGGAGGGACGTCTCTGAGACGGCAGAGCCGCTTGGTAACTAAAGCAGAAACAGCAAAAGTGACTCATCATCACTTTCTGATGTTTATATCCTCCAGAGTGTAACAGTACACCTCTGCGGAGATAACCACAGCGACGGCGCCTGGTCCGCGAGAAGCAGCGAAGCAGGTGACTGCGCAGGTGTGCCACCAGCACCTACGCAACCGAGGCCTCATACAACCCCGTCTGCTCTCGTTCTATCTGTGCGGTTAGCATAGAGAGAGCACAGACACCGTCAGAAACAACAACCAACAGTTTTACAGCACAGCCTGAGACAGGGCTGAACAAGAGCTCGGCCGGAGCGAACGGGCCCAGGTCCTTCATCTTCCTGTAACTTGTATTACTGCCGTGAACGGCGCTATAGAGAGCATGCTTCAGCAGATTCCTCCAGAACCCAGTACCAAAACACATCGCTCCTCAAAGCAGGCTACCTCAGCCTGCACACAGCAGAGCTGGAGAACAGACTCCCAATAATAATAATAACAATAATCCATTACAGTCTGCTGACTGGGTCTACATCCCACTGACGCAAACACAGCAACAACTCATAAACAGCTCTCCGGAAGACATGAGCCACGGAATCCATATGTAATAAAGGAGTAGAAGAAAAACATTCAGGAGGATAGGAAATAAGAAAAAGAGAAAGGCTGAAGGGTGGGAAGACGGAAAAGAAGAATGGAAGGACTTTAGAAAAAGAGAAAGAAGGGAGAATAGAAGATAAGGAGAGAAGGATAAAAGGAAATTAGAAAAGGAAAAAAAATGAAGGAAATAAAAAAGCAGAAGGGGAGGAAGAAATAAAGAAATCAATGGAATCACAGGAATAAAAAAGAAAAATAAAAGAAGAAAGGAAGGAAAGAAAGGAAGATAGAAATAAGGATGGAAGGAAGGAAAGAAAGAAATGGAAATAGCATTACGTGCAGCAGAAAGACAGGAATAAATAGTAGAAAAATAAAAATGAAAAAAAAAGAAAGTAGGGGAAAAATAAAGGAAGGAAAGAAAGAAAAAAGAAACAAACAAAGAAAGATAGGAGGAAAGAAAGTGTAAAAATAAAGCAAGAGGAAAAGTAAAAAAAAGAAAATAAGTAAACAAGGGAGGAAACAACAAATAAATAAAAAGAAAGAAAGAAAGAAAGAAAAAGGAAAGAAAGAAAGAAAGAAAAAAGAAAGAAAGACAGAAAGAAAGAAAGAAAAAGAAAGAAAGAAAGAAAGAAAGAAGAAAGAAAGAAAGAAAGAAAAATAGAAAGAAAAATAGAAAGAAAGAAAGACAGAAAGAAGAGAAGTATAGGAGAGGGGGACATGAAGCTATATAGAGGCTGAAGGTGTGCGGAGTGCAGTGTGTAGTGGAAGCACTTTAAACAAGCTCAGCCAATCAGCTTCAAGGCCGTTATGACATTATCAGCCCGACTGTGAGGAGATTCCTCCGGAGAGAGCCTACAGGAGAATTCCTTTAATCTGGAACAGCAGAGGAATTACCTCTCTCAGAGCATACAGAGATTATCACCCCTCTTCCTTCACTTCTACCTGACTCTCTAAATCCCACACAAATCCCACCTGGAAAACACCATCGGAACTCCGTCACCATCCGTTCAGCAGAGTGTTCCGAGACGAGGAGTCAGTCACAGCAGACGCCAGGTACAGTCCTGTCCTTAACCGCTAACACACACACACACACACACACACACTCACACACACACACACACATATACACAGATACACACACACACACACACACACACACACACAGACACACACACACACACATACACACACAGACACACACACACACACACAGATACACACAGATACACACACAGACACATATACACAGATATACGCACATACAAACATACAGATACACACAAACACACACATACACACACACAGACACACACACACACATACACACACACACACACACACACACGGGCACAGACACACACACATACACACACACACACACACAGATACACACACACACACACACACAGATACACACACACACATATACACAGATATACGCACATACAGACATACAGAAACACACACACAGATACACACACACACACATACACACACACAGACACACACACACACACATACACACACACACACACACAGGCACAGACACACACACATACACATATAGACACACACACACACACAGATACACACACACATACACAGATATACGCACATACAGACATACAGATACACACACACACACATACACACACACAGACACACACACACACACATACACACACACACAGGCACAGACACACACACACATACACATATAGACACACACACACATACACACAGATACACACATACACATATAGACACACACACACACACACACACAGATACACACATACACATATAGACACACACACACACACACACACACTGCAGTAAACAGAGAAGCTAATCTGGAGAACCGGCTCAGAAACAGCCGTCTCAACACATCACCCTGAGTCTGTAACAAACCAGCACAGCAGACAGCTTTCTCTGACCTGCAGCTGCAACTAACATCAGTCCACAAATATACTGAGCACTGCTGAGCCCAGCTGAGTGTTATAAACCATTAATAAACGGTTTGCTACTGTATGCCATTCTGCTATACTACTCAACCGTACATATTCTGAATGAATTCAACAAACTGAAAAAATTACTATGACAGGACACTATTAGAAACCTCCACAACTCCATTCCAAGACATCACAGACATGATGGTCCTTCGCCATACCGAGCGATAACACTTCTGTATGTGGAGCTCAACAAATATAAATCATATCAGTCTAAACGTATCATCAGTTATTGATCCTGGTCACCTTTATCTTCCTTCCCAACACCACCGCACTCCCACACCTCCTCCTGGGTGCAGCTATTCTTTTGACAATGAGTGTACAAGTGCCATGACATCTACAGAGGTCACCCTTTCTGTTTTATTTCTATTCACTGCGTTAAATTCAGCAAATAAACAGGATCGAGTTCTCCCTGTAGACGGCGACTTTATTTATTTTCACTCAGAAAATCCATTTGGCCGGAGGTGCTCAAACTTTTACCATACGACTGCAAATCAGCGGCTATGCGTTTGAGGCACTTGAAGGCTATGCATGAACCATAAGGGTCAACCGAGGAAATAAAGCGGCTTCATTCTATTGGTGGAGTCGTGCTTTGGTTCCAGAGCCAGTTAATTCCACAGCATGGGCAATGAGCACATCACTTTAGGCAGAAGAGGAGCGCGCTGGCCTTCTCTGGCCTCCTTTCCACGCTTAAACGACATGGCTATTTAGCACTGACCCATAGTAAACTCCCATTTTATGAGTCAACACATAGTTACCATGTAATTACATTGTAATTACATAATAATTACAATGTAATGAGATTTAAATTGGGAATAGACAGGTTCTGAGCGTTTACTGTTTGTTTCAATGGCAAAAATAGACGAGACCAGCTTCTATTCCCACAAAACTGGACTGTACACACGACAAAACCACCATCAAAATCTCATTAGAATAAAATATTTCCTCTACTACCTACAAACACAACCCTGTTATCGATCGAAAGTTTACAGCCTGCACTTTCCACATAATTCCTCCAGCTGATTCCTCAGAGGCCTTGCATTATTAACCACCAGGATAAAAAGCGGCCACCATCTAGCAATGCTTTTATATCTGCCCTGCTCTCGACTCTGATCTAGATTTCCAGGTATCACGCACATCATGACTTACACAAGGTGCGTAACAGCCAGAAAGACCTGCTTACACGGCAGCGAGTGGCCATCAGCGGAGCCTGGAACGCGGGGGGAAACGGCGAGTGAAGCAGTTTCGCCTTATTTAAAGGTTAGCGCTGGGCCTTTTTAAAGCAGCATGCACCTGCATAATATTGGAAATCATTTCACACTCCGCAGACAAAATGGGAGCCAAACAGCGTGTCTTTAATCATAACCTGCTTTGCCGCAATTTCCTTTAATTTTCCTTTTCTGCAAAACAGAAACACGGCGGCCCACCACCACTCCCCCCCAGCCCCCGATCCCCCCCAAAAAAGATTACTCTCCTCTATTTTTACGAACAATTCACAGCAGAAGGATAAGCACTAGCTGCGGTAAAAGGGGCGGACGCCACATCATAAACCCAAAAATGCACTGCCAGCCGTAGTCCTGGTTCACGTCTAGTCTGTTTGATTGATTCAAACCTAAGCCCACTTATAGATCGAACTGATTATAGGGGGTTTGCTGACATAGCATCGACGGGAGGTGCTTCATTTGTTATTGGCCGTCCTTTTAAACAACAAACTGTTTATTTTAGTGTTTGCGTTCAAGCGTGGCTCCTACCCTCACGTCCGGCCAACACATCTACATGAACAGACCAATAAACACTGATGTAAATGACCAGCTCAGAAGGTTTACCATTCTGGAGAGCAAGGCTTCTGTTAAGACAGTGATGATGGACAGATCATGAACTTTATGAAATTTATTTATGTACATATCGTCGCTGTCCAAAGAAAAACAAGTATCTCCAAAAAGGCAACTTTACAGGAGAGGCCAAAAACCTCTTTAACTTTAATGCAAGTCAATGGAACCAGACGTCTTTCCAGTCAGTTTTGGACCATTTCGGTTGGTCCATTCATCATGAGATTCTCACTCAGTGTAAACAGCAGCTGATGTGTTCAAATGATGCATAAAAGTAAAAATGGACAAAAGTGGAGATACATGGTTTTCATTGGACAGCGACGATATATAGGACACCTAGCATTATCACAAGGGGGCACAAAAAAATTAAAGTTCATATATAAGTACAAGCTGCATTATAATGGTGTTATAATACGCTTATTGCATATTAATAAACCAGTAGTTGTAATAACATGTTTATTACTATTTTATTAAGCATCAAATTGTGGGTTTCGTTTTGACTGACTATCAGTCAATACAGCCTAATACTAGCCTTACCAGAAAATGCTTACTACACCGTAGTTACTGCTTAATGAACTAGTAACAGGCAGCTAGTTAATCAGGGGTTGCTTACTTGAGTTAATATCCAGCTAATTAGCCTCCATAAGGTTTGCTAATACAATGCTATGTAAAAGACTATGATGTGTAACACACCAGATGAAAAGTGGCCTGGAAAACGTCTAATTCGCCGTATTTATTGCTTAATAATGCAGTAATTAGCAGCCCATTCAATTACCTTGATTACATTCAGTCACACAGGCCTCTGCACGGTTCTGTTGCCGAGATGTAAACAAAGCCATTCAGAGTGGTCTGATGTAAAAAGCTTCACTGCAGAGAAACCAAACTGCTCTGACTCTCTTTACACTGGTGCTGGTAGGAGCCGGGTCGAAACATCTAAACCCAAATACAGCTGTTGTAGTTGTTAGGCGGAATCACCAGTGAAGCTACATGTCTTCTGAGCTTTTATATATAATGCCAATGATGGTAAAAAAGCTGGACCTCCTAAAGGTTGTCTTTGGCAGCTATGTAGCTTTAGAACACCACATGTACCGGTTTAAAATGTCAAAATCGCATTTCTGACCGAGAGTAATAGGAATAGTAGCAATATATATATATATGTCGTCGCTGTCCAAAGAAAAACAGGTATCTCCAAAATGGCAACTTTACAGGAAAGGCCAAAAACCTCATTTAATTTGAATGAAAGTCAATGGAACCAGACGTCTTTCAAAGTCATTTTGGGCCATTACTGTTGGTCCATACCTCATGAAATTTCTACACAGTGTAAACATCATATCATGTGATCAAATGAGGCATTAAAGTAGAAATCAACAAAAATGGAGATACATGTTTTTCATTGGACAGCGACGATATATATATATATATTCGTCGCTGTACAAACAAAACCAAATATCTCCAAAATGGCAACTTATATATTGGTACTATTGCTATAGTGTCTATATATTATATTATATTATATTATATTATATTATATTATATTATATTATATTATATTTACATCGTGTGTAAATTTCATTATGAATGGGCCAAAAGACACTGGCCCCAAAGTTCCATTGATTGAACACTAAAAGCAAAGTATGTACTAGATGGATGGATGGATGGATGGATGGATGGATGGATGGATGGATGGATGGATGGATGGATGGATGGATGGATGGATGGATGGATAGATAGATAGATAGATAGATAGATAGATAGATAGATACGCCCATTATCAACATTACATATAAACACTAATTAGACAGTTTCACTGGTGGTTTTGTATGGGAAATCAAATGGCTATATTCATAATATGTCGTTGACATGGTGACCCCTGGTTCCCTTCACCAGCAATGCAAGAAATCAGCATTCTGTATACCACAGTACATCCTACACAGACATTTCTGATAAACCTGGGAAATTCGCCTTTCAGTAAATTAGAAGTTAACCGTACCAGGCGCTACCGTGTTCTGACCTTTCAATGGGATAAACAAACAAACAAACAAACAAACAAAGTAAAGACATTTAACCCAGCAGTTTCCTTCACATTCATAAAGCCCAAGAAAGACCACTTCTCCTAAACGCCCCCACCACCCCATCTCACCCCCCCAACCCAAACGGTAAGCAACAAGTCAATACTGCTGTGAGCCGAGCGTGACTGTATCGTCACAGTACCTGGCGACAAACGACTCGTTCGCCCTCCCCGATATATCTAAAAGCCATCTCTCTCCCCCGAAAGCTCCCCTTCGAGCGGACTCCGGCAATCAAAGCCATTTATTTTTCAATATGCGCCGCTCCATTCACCGCGCTGATTGAAGCAGGCTGCATAACACCCCCCGCTGAGGGAAAACTTCAGATGAATCTGATTTCAGCTGAGCGCCATCTATTCCGACGCCGCGCCGGCAGCCCTTCAGAAATCAGTGCCGCGCTTCATTATTCGGCTGCCGTTAGCCGTACAGGCAGAGCCCCGGCGCGGCGCAACACACCTGACATTTCAGGGCTTTTAAAATGACAATGGTAGGGGATGTGGTGGTGGCGGCAGTGGTGGTGGAGTGGGGTGGGGAGGGTGATGTGGCAGCGTGGAACACGGACTTTCTGATTTAGGGAATAAATGAAAGATAAATAGCGACGTCCCGCTACGAAGATGGTAACAAAGCAGCGCATACATCAGCCGAACGCTGTAATTAGTTGAATGTCAGCTGTCAAAAGTAAAGCAGAAATAGGCTGCGAGACTTCCTGATGGCGCTCGCCGTTGAAAAGCTTTTAAAACCCATGTTAACTCCAACTCTGAGAGCTTCGAGTGCGTAAATCTGGGTCTACGTCACTTAGCGAAGCATAGGTACCCTTTATAGACCTTATAGAGACCTCAGCTACAAGCTGTGTGGAATGGTAAAGAACGTATAGGCTGGAGTGTCCACCCACCACATCCATTAGAACAACTACAAGCAGGAAAGATGATGAGGAAGGATGGTGTGAGGGGATGGGGGGGTGGCTTAGGACTGCTGCTCCAGGGGAGGATACATTTCAATCAAGGACACGGTTCATCCCTAAGCCCTTGAGTAAATGTCGGCATTGGTCTAGGCGCCACCAGCCTTAGAGAGCGGATGCTCGCTCTCCGCCATCCGAGCGGCACTTCTTCCAAGTAAAGCAGGACAGACCTACGGCTAGTTTGCACAATGACTTTCTTTAATGAGCACAGCACAGTTTACAGC
Organism: Prochilodus magdalenae; assembly: GCA_024036415.1. Taxonomy (NCBI): domain Eukaryota; kingdom Metazoa; phylum Chordata; class Actinopteri; order Characiformes; family Prochilodontidae; genus Prochilodus; species Prochilodus magdalenae. The sequence goes on along the minus strand of JAMWET010005421.1, from coordinate 128,282 downwards.
AATGTAATTACACAGCAATTAAACAGTAGCGACACAAGCAAGCCTTCAGAGTGTTCACAGCTGAGCTGCACCACTGACCATCATGGAGGTGAGAAGATAAGCAGTCAGTCCATGCAAAATGCGAAAGAGGAGACGTACCGTCTTTGAGTCTAATTCGTGGTGTGGTTGAGCTAAGACTTTATCTACACTGGCCGCATCGGCGAACGTGACGAAGCCAAACCCTCTGGAGAGAAGAAAAGAACGAGAGAGAAAAGAACGACAGACAAAACACAGGTGAGCACGGAGAGCATGACATCATTTGCACAACCCTAACCAATCCCACTAAGCCGTCCAGGGCTGCCTTCCCCTCAGCGCCCCTTTGGTGCTGGCGTCCGTAAAGGAGGACGCCGGGGCGCACTGTACAAGCCTAGCGTTGCAGTACAGTCCCAGGTCAATGTCAAACTGCATTAGGCAGCAGCTTTGGACGGCCGGCTCCTACTGCTTAATCTATCTGACAGTGCAACCCAAGGCACGACACTTTAAATATAGACGCTTTCCCGAGAGCCGGCCAGGGAAAGAGCCGGAGCCCGGTGCAGGCAAAGCAGAGCAAGAGAGAGAGGGAGAGAGAGAGAGAAAGAGAGGGTCTCACCTGGAGCGCTTTGTGGTGGGATCCCTCATCACCATACATTCTCTGATTTCTCCAAATTTGCTAAAATAGTCTCTAAGGCTGTCTGTGGACGAAGAGAGAGGGGCGGGGGGCGGTGGGAGGTGGAGAGCAGGGGTCAGTGATCAGGCAGGAGGTCGAATAGAGGACTTCATATGACTGCAAATCGGCATAACCTTGCAGAACATTCACACAACACGAGCAGGAACTGACAAAAGAGCGAGGCTTACCTGGTGAGGTTTGCCAGCTGAGGCCACCGATGAACATTTTGCTGGAAGGACAGAAACAAAAACAAAAACAAGAAGAAGAAGAGAGCAGAAAGTGAGTGCAGATGCCAGATCGGCCATGTTGGCTTGTAAGGACTTGTAAAAGAAGGGAAAAGCGAACGAGACGAGGCGAAAGAGAAGGAAAACGAGCGAGTTGGGGGCTTTTTTTCCCTCTAGATGAGGCGAAAAACAGAACCGGACTGGTGCTGGTGGAGAGGAGAGGAGGAGCGGAGTGGTGGTGGTGAGTAGGGGGGGGGGTATAGAAACGAGGCCACGCAAACAAAGCTGGCGCTCCAGTGCACTGGATCCGGAAGGACGAAACGATCGAAAAGCTAGAGCTCCAGCACTTCAGCCCCAACAGACAACACAAAATCATGAGATGGTGATGACGGCGCGAAGCTCCGGAGGGCAGAAAAAACATTCAAAAGTCTCCTCAAGTCCTGTGATCTTACCCCGGGTCATGCTGCGTATCGTTGGGGCTTCCAGACGTGGCTTGGCTCCCGTCTCCATCCATAGCTAATGGAAGTATAGGCAGGGACTGAGAGAGCCACACACGCACGCTCCCTCTCACACTCACTCACTCACACACACGCACGCACGCACGCACCCGCACACACACGCGGAGGGAGAGAGAGAGAGAGGGGGAGAGACAGAGAGAGAGAGAGACAGACAGATAGAGAGAGAGGAGGCAGAAAACAGCGGAGCCCCTGCGAGCAGAGAGCAGCAACTGAGCCGGGAATGCAGGCGTCACACGTGGGATCAGCTCAGCCCGCGGGGGGCGGGGCCGCCGAGCTCGGCTCAGCCAATCCGATTGACGTCATGCCGGAGACAACGCCCCCCGCCCCCTCCCGGCAGTCGAGAAACCACGCCCCCTGCTGGCGAAGGCGCGCTTTTCGTGTAGTTCGCGCGCGCCGCGCTCAGAGGGCGCTCTGTGGAGACCAAACCACAACAAACCAGCCTGTCAGTTAGCCGTTAGCCGAGCTGAGCTGAGGGGAGCGGGACAAGCTGGGTTTTCAGAGGTTCGGATGAAGTAAAGACTCCAGTAAAGGAGTTTTGAGAGAAATAGGGTGCTTGTTTTGGTGAGACAGACTTTTAAAAAGAAGTAGAAGCAGTTTAACTCTATCCCCAGGTCAAACACGTCTGTGAGGGAATCACAGGTACAGGTCACTTTGGAAGCTTTCAGCCAATTTGGTTGCAGATAAATGTATAAAAACGATTGTCATATGCTGGTTCTGAGCTTCACAGGTTTCAAACACAAAGCTAAAAGACCTTAGACGTGTCTAGAGAGTCTGTATAACACCCAAAAAGAAGTTCTAATAGAGTTTAATATTCAGAATACATCACATTGTTTACATCTTAAGGCAGTTTACTAGACAAAACTAAATAATATCAATACATAATGATAGCAGAACTCAAATATTGAGCAAAACATCTAAAATATACATTCTGGATAATAGTATGTAATAGTACATATTTGTCTAATATATTTTAGCCTACATCCTTAAGTTACTGGTATATACATACACAGACCTTTCATTTAATTTAAAAGCATTCTCAAACTAAAGTGCTGTTAGTCCTATAAAACAATGGCGCAAACAAACTAGTCTAAATCCATTACAAAGTAAAAGTCTTTACTTTAAATATATTATAAAACTACCATCAAGTAAGCATAACCTGAATCCATATTCATTACTAGACAAATAAATGAATTTCTATATATATTATATATTCAAATATTGAGCAAAACATCTAAAATATACATTTTGGGTGTTAGTATGTAATATTGGTTGATATATTTTAGACTACATTACTAAGTTACTGGTATATGCGTCCACAACCACCTTTATATGTAATTCCAGACCCTTGATTAGTAGTGTGATTTACAGGCATTCCCAAACTAAAATGCTGTTAGTGTAAAATAAAGACTCAAGTAAAAGTGGTCTAAATCTATTTCAAAGTAAAAGTCTTTAGATATAAAATCAACAATATATCATTAAGTAAGCGTAACCTTAATACTCAAAATTACTAGACAAATAAATAAATGTCTTTAGATCAGCACAGTAGAACTATTGAGCAAAACATCTAAAATACACATTTTGGGTAATAGTGTGTAAAATTGGTGTGAAATATTTTAGTCTACATCCTAGTTACCAAGTTACATGGTATATGCGTCCATAACCACTATAAGTGATTCCAAAGTAAAAGTCTTCAATAATATAAGAACACAGGAAAAAGTAAATATAATATAAAAGTACCATCAAGTAAGAGTAACTTAAATGCATATTCAAATAGCCTTAGATAAGCAATATGAAAGATTTGTAGTGTACCACTTTCCAAAACTTAAGTTATCAACAGATTGTGGAGGAATAACAGTTTTGGCAGGATGTCAAAGACATCTGTGTGTTGTGTGGAGCAAGCTACATGTTATTTCTATAAAGCAACCTGAAATAAAATAACTTTAATTCAATAAATGTCTCAAGTGTAAGTATAGAAATGGTCTTAAGACCATCTTACCTCAACGAAATATTGACTTGTGGCTGTAAATAGTCTAAAACCATCCTTAAACAAAAGTCTTTAGTGATATAATGACTGAAATGGAAGTAAAGGTAGTCTATAACTATTTTCAGTAAGTAAAAAGAGATTCAGATATATGTGTGCTTTCTGGTAACGAGTGAAAGTTAAAGTTGCCACTGAAAAACAGCTAACAACTTCAAGCGAAAACATATCAAGTCCAAAATCTCCACCACTGAAACTGTAATGGAACCTTGTAGTTCATCCATCATCTATAGCACAGGAAGGGAAGTTTGATATATGCTGTTTCTCGATTTTGAGATCCTTTAGATCTAAAATAAAATGATAAAGCTCTAAAGTGAAATTTATGAGCATGAGGATGTTGGTGATGGATAAAGGAAAGATCGAATCAAGAAACAATATTGGTGATGGATAAAGGGATGAACGGATAAGGGACAATGCTGGTGATGGATAAAGGAAGGAACGGATGAAAAAACAATTTGGTGATGGATTAAGAAATGAAGGAACAATGTTGGTGTATTAATAAAGGGAATTAACGCTAAAGGGACAATGTTGGTGCTCAATAAAGGAATGAATGATGAAGGAACAAAGCTGGTGCTGGATAAACGAATGAACTAACGATGTTGGTGATGGATAAAGGAATGAATGGATGAAGAAACAATATTGGTAAAGGAGAAAGGAATAAATGGATAAAGGAACAATGTTGGTGTTGGATAAAAGAATGAACACATGAAGAAACAATGTTGGTGTATAGACAAAGGAAATAAACCCAAAAGGAACAATGTTGGTGATCGATAAAGGAATGAACAAATGAAGGAACAATGTTGGTGTATGGATAAAGGAATGAAGGAGCGACAGGCTACTACAGACAGGTGGTCTGGCTTGCTAGCATTTGGTTATGCTGGTTAGCTTTGAAATGGTTGGTGTGGGCAGGGCAATAGACATCAGCCTTGTGATTGGTTAGGAAATTACCCAAGATTCGGACCGCCCAGTTTACATGGAGCAGATAGATATATGGTGAAATACAAAGTTTATTAGACATTTATTTGGGGATGTATTCATAAGACATACTTCCTGTGTGTTCCTCTATTGTTCCCCAGAGGAACATAATTAGCTTAAAATGGTTTAGGGTCTCTGGGGCTTTGAGTGGTCGACCACCTCAGAACATTCGACATAAAGACTTTATATCTAAATCTAAACTCAAAGTGTAGGAAGTTTATTTAACTATTACATTCGGTCAGCTTTTACTGATATATGGTATCTTTTTTGTCAGAATGAGAGGATGGAAAGACGAGTAATATCAAGGTCTGATTAATTAGAACATGTGCAATTGAGATTTTCAAGAATTATTACTAATCCACTTGCAATACTGATGACAAACCATGCTTCATATATTTCATAATAACTCTTTTTCCAATTCTACATTCTTACTTTATGTCTTGCTAAATTTCATGATAGAGAAAAATTAGAGAATCACAAGTAGACAGAGGTCATATTCATATTATTAAACTGAGGATTTTGTTTAGATGGATTTAGATCAAGGTTCCTCAACCTGTGGGTTAGGGACCACCAGTGGGCCATGAAGCACCCCCTAGTGGTCCGTGTTCTCAGGTGGAGGCAGTAATTTGAAGTGGGCCACAAACCTCATATATAACCATATTAGTGTTATATTAAGTATATTCATATAATTAATGTACCCACATACAAGTAAACACATTGCAGTAGCAGGTTAATTAAACGTCTTCCGTTTGAGACAGCATAGCCGCTAGCTAGCCACTGCTGAAGAGGTCTACTGGGACCTGCTGCTTTTTCACAGCTCCTTTGTTTAAATTTGGATAAATTAGAAATCTTCTTCAAATTTCTTCGAGAAATTGTGTTTATCAAAGTTGATTTCGCTTTAGACGGGCTGCTAAGCTTTGTAGTACTTATCAGGTGGGCCTTTGGGGTGGGAAAGGTTGAGCGCCCCTGATCTCCAGTAACTTCTATATGTTCTTCATGTGTGTGCTCTGAAAACTGTTTGGTCCTAATGATATTAAATAGCCTTGTAAGAGTAACTCCTATGAGTTAAATTGTTAGGAGCGACAGAATTTCTCCCAGTTGTCTCTGCATATGCCTGTTCAGCGACTAGGGGGATGCGGGCCTAGTTTTCCATTACATCTGAGCGCAAGTGAGAGCTCATTTAAAGCGGGATGCTCAGTGGATTTTAAGTCATGCTACAGTGATTGCTGTTTATTTTCTCGCTGCAGTCGCGGCGACGAGTGCGAGGGGGAGGATGAGGCTTGCCAGAGCGAGAAAGAGAGAGAGGAACGTGTTTAAAATATACCTCCTTGGCAACCCACGGCGTCACATCCTTGACTAATGTAAGTATGGTTTAATGTACACTCAAAAGAGACAAGCATTAAATCGCTGCTTTAGAGCTAGTACACTGAAAATGTCAGAGACCGGGCCTCCTAATAATGAAAAGTCCGCTTTCGCTTTATTAGCCACTAACCACGGATCTTTCAATTCCTTAAACCCTTGAGCTAAAACTAAACCTTGGCTAGTCGCAGCCGTGACACTTTGCTAATACTTTCGCTCTCTCTCTCTTGTTTCACGTCTGATGCTTAAAATGTTGCAAATGATCCAGAACTGAACTGTTTGGTCTAAAAATGTCACCAGCTGCATTCATTGACCTCGTCTGACATGTTTGAGGGAGGTTAATCTGCGCATCCCTGCACAGAAAGGCCAAGTGCGTCAGGTGTCAGTTTTCAGCATGTAATCCTACTTGCAAATATTCAAAATCCAATCATTTCTACCCAACACGGTCCGGCTGTTTCAGCAGTCACAATGTTGAAGGATGCATTGCAGGCTCATTAGGGATGGCACGATACCACTTATTCTTATCTGATATTAAAATCTAAACTCTTGAATGATAACTGATACAGCGTGTTTTTAGTATTTCAGTGTTTTCTCTATTAAAAGTACCAAGTTTCAAACAATTTGTTTGTAACTGAAGCAACTGAAGCACTCTTATAGTACAGCGAGAAATGCATTGAGAAAAACATCATGGTATAGAACAAAACACGATTTTAATCAAATGAACAAAAAAGTAAAGCATATCATACGATACTTGAAAGACATTTAATATCGATAAACGTATTATATAATCTGGAGTTTTAACATGTGGTTAATTGGATCAAAACCACAAATACGGTAGCTTCATTTAGTGTTTCATATTCTGCACTGCACCAAATGATGATGAGCAAATGAACTACTCAAACCCAGGCTCTGTCTTGTTTTACACTTGCCTCCATCAAAATGACTCTTAAGATGATTACGAGCTGAAGAATTATCTAAAAGCATTGCGGCTCTTACAATCATCAGTCAAGAGTTGATCCTGACTTCTAGACATGCTGGAGTCGAGGAATCAACTCTTATAAAGTCGATTTTCCATCACTTATAGAGCCCTCCTTGGCTTCTTAAGGAGTTTAGCCAGTTACACCTGAGGCTACTTGCACCTACTGCAGTTTAAAATAAGACCTTTGCTCATTTCAAAATATATTGCACAAAAATAAATTCTTGTATATACACTTATCGTCAAAAGAATAGCTGCACCCAGAGGGAAGTTATTGGGAAAGGAGATAAAGGTTACCAGGAACAATAAATGATGATAAATTTATACCAATATGGGCAATATATATTAAGCTACACATACAAAACACTGTCACTCAGTATGGCGTCTAATGCCAGATATTTCAGCATGGAGTTGTAGAGGTTCCTAATGGTGTCCTGTGATAATCCACCCCATGCCGCTTGAATATTCTCACACAGCTTCTGCAGATGGTGCGGTAGGGGTGGAGTGACACCAGGCCTTCTAGACATGGGATGCATGACAAGAAACTGTTCATCTTGGCGTCGATCACGTTGCCTCCACACACATATTCGTTGGTCGTCTCCACCAAGACAAAAGTGGGACTCGTGACTGAAGATGACCCGCAGCCATTCTGAGTCATTCCATGACAGTCTGGCACGACACCATTGCAGTCTTTGGCAACGCTGACGTGGTGTTATGGTCAGTATTTGTAACGGTCTGTGTGCTTGTAGTCATGCATCATGCAGCTGTCTGCCAATAGCACTGGCACTAACAGGATGGCTCATGGAGGGCATCACTGGTGGGCCACTTTGGGTCATTCAGGTACAGAGAAAAGGCCCATCCTTGTGTACGTCACATGTATGGCCGAGCATGAAACGTGAACCATTGGCATGTCTCACAATGTCAAACCTACCCACCTAGTTTCATTCCTGTTGGTTGATTCCATCTGGGTGCAGCTATTTATGGAACTATTCTTTTGGTGGTGAGTGTATGAAGGTCGATTTGATACATATCATTTTAGATCAGCTCATTTGTTCTGTGATATCTGATCATATCCCATATTGTAGTGCAGTATTTCTATGACTTTGCATTCCCACCCCGCCGCCTCCACCCTCCAGAAAAGCACACTCTCAATTGCAAAGAGCAATTATTGTTTCCAAGCTGCTGCCATCCACTCTACAAAGTGAGGAAAGATTACAATGGATGGATCATTGTGCTTGTGACAGCTGCTGCATTCGTTGAAACGTCAAAAAAAAGAAAAAAAGAATAAGAAAAACTTGAATGAGATGTTTACGGAGTATCTGTGGCTGTGTGTGTCGAGCCGGCCGTGTTTACTGTTGTGCTGCTTGAAATGCAGCTCATCCTTCAGCGCCGCACGAGCCGTGCTCTTCCTCACGGTCGCCAGCTGAGATCTCTTTTCACCAGTAAAATAATAATATATCAGCTCCCTCTTCACTGCATATTAATGCAATCAGCCCAACGCTTGGCAATTCCAACGCATAGCATAAGCTATTGAGAGTTCAGTGATGGGCTGCTATTTATAAAGTGGCTGTGGATGAGGGTGCCGATCCAGCATTAGGAGTAATATTCAATACATGACTCATGACCAGCAGTAGCAGCAGCCGCAGCCTATGGTACAGAAAATAGAACTTGACATCAATTCAGAGATGCATAGTAAATATAGCAGCTGGTGAGTAAAAACAGCATGGCGGGACGGTTTATCATGTCTGACTGTAAGAGACAGAATCCCTCTTGTTAAAAAGAAAAAGGAAGCGCCGTTCTATTACTATGTGGCAGGCCCACATTTGCGAAATGTGCCTCGCAGTCACAGTGGCATCTGTGTTTGATTAATGAACGGATAAAGTATTTAAAGGAGGGTTTAATTTTTAATGCCCTACATCTGTTAGACGCCTCGAACAGATCAATATGCAGCCTTTACGCTTACATAAATCTACCAGCAGATTCCCTTTTGCAAATGTGTGCGTGTTTTTTTTTTTTCCTTTCAGACGTCGTGCCCATTTCTGTTAAATATTGAAACTGAGAATCGTGCCATAATAGGAACGGAGGGAAGTATTGCGAGGGAAATGAAGCTGTCTGAATGATGCTTCAATGTATTTCCTATCACAGAGTGGAGAGAATGAGCACGACGCCTCCATTAGAAGGTCAAGCTGATATGGTGAAGCGCGTGCACAGCTCGCACCCCTGCCACACAGACTTTCGGGACACTCCATTTGGGCTCCCATGCAGCACTGTCACTATAACAAGGAGAAAGGACAGGTACTATATGGACACTGAACACACAGAAAAACTCGCATACAAGAAACTGTCAACTGCCGTTTTTGCAGTTTTGGTTTTCTGAAGAATCCTTCGATGGACGTTTCTCAATCAGCTCTTTAAGTGACATGTAAGTGTACGAAGAACCTTCATTAAGTTGAAAGAACCTCGGAATAATAGAAAGCTTTTATAGCAATTAAAGGTTGTTCATAATAGGACCCATTATTTTTTAAGACATGTATCTCTGAGATCCAAAGAAAAATTTTTTTTTATGTACATCCATTTAGCAAGATTTCAAGATGTGAAGTATTTACATAATGTACATCTATCTGCTAGATTCTCAATTGAAGCAAGGAATGGCTTTTGAAAGCGGTTTTTCAGAGACAGTCCCTTATTTATTTAATTTTCAGTTGTGACGAAGAAGATTACAAGAGTTACAAGAAGTAGTTACAAGATAATCCACTAGCATAAGACAAAAACAGGTGAACAAAAACCTATTTAAAGCTATGGAGAAAATAGGGCTCCTAACAACCACCTGGAAGACCTGATAGAGCCACCAACACTGTCCCCATCAGATAAACAGCACTTAAAGCTTTCATCTTTGAGAGAGAGGAGAACATCCGGCAGATCTGAAAACATCCACAGGTGTTTAAATGAATGTGTAGCTGTTCAAGAAGCTTCTAACTGAAAAAGGAGACAGACACATCAAAGTAAGAAGCTACTGGTGTTCTCAGAACAGTGGACTGACCACCTCCGAGTCCAGACCTCAACATTAGAGAATGTGTCTGGGATTGCTTGGATGGAGGCAAGCAGAAAAATCATTCTAAGACTAGAAGTAAAAGATGGACACACTAAATACTGAACACTGAATAACTTCTAGATGGACTAGAAATGGTCTATGTATGAATGCTCAGAATGGCTTGCATTTCAGACAATAATGAATTCTTAAGACCAGAAATATTCTAGTAAATAATAACAGTATATTTTATTGTGTATATTAAATGTAATTGTAAAAAGTAGCAGTATATTATTTTTCTTTTAATAACCTTTTTGTTTCAGCTAAAAACTGAAATCTAAAGACGCATGTTGGTTTGTAGTAGGTCTTTGCAACAGGGCAGTTGACAATGGCCAAGCAAACCAATGGTGATGATGATAATTGCCATTTTAGAAAAAAGAACTGAGAGAGAATTAGAGAGGACTAATTCACTTTTAACGTCTGCAGGCATACGCACCAGTGGTCAGTTTCTTTCCGAGGGAGAGAGAAAGGTTTGTTAGGAAGCTGCTTGTGTTATTTGTCTCTGTTACGCACTGTCATATTAGCTATGCCGCACAGATTCCCCTTATTGTACTTCATTTAAATGGATCTGAATATAAACCAGGAGGTAGTTTAGACTTTTAGCTTGCCTTAAAGTAAAACCACAGAGATAAAATGACTAGACGTTATTGTAGAGAAGTTCATTCTTATCTAGAGAGAAAGTTCCTCTTATCCTCGTCCATGATATGTGTGCTCAGAGAAGGATATTAAATATTATATAACTCATTGAGTTATAATGGGGGAGTTTAAAAGCTACAGTAGTGTACAGTAGTGTAAAAAGGATTTTCTGAGTAAACGACATTCTAAATCATTTCCAGCCTGAATTTTCTCCAGCAGGGATCACTATGAGGTCTACAGTAAAGTTTACTATAACGACAGGTGAATCAGTTCTCAGAAAAGATGTTGGGTTACTGAATATTATATTATTTAATATGCGAGGTTTGTTGAAGGTTGACTTTTATAAATACAATAGAATAGAAAGTAGGTCAAAGCTGCCATGTGTAATATGTGTAATATAAGCCCAATATAATGAGGCTTACTGTTTTTAGATGTCTGCCAGGTTTAGTATGTAGTGTGTGGTGAGTGTGGCGCAATGGATAACACCTTAACCTGCCAATGAGCTACAACCCCATGAGACTAGGGTTTGTTACCTGGACTGGGTGACGATGCTGCGCTACACCAACAGGACTACTAACACTACACTGGCCTACCAGTAATATGATTGATCTTGTAACTCGCTCTGGATAAGAGCGTCAGCTAAATGCTAATATTTTCATCTACATTGTGCAAATTATTACTGAATAGAAAAGACAAAATATGAGAGCCGATTTCCAAATTTTTTAAGTATGTATGAGACTATATATTTGTATATTTGTATATTTGTAGTATATGTAGTATATATGTGTATGTGTGTGAAGGAAGAAAGAGGCTGGCATAAGATAGTGGCAGCTGTCCTACTCTCAAAAGTGGGCCAGAATAGATTAATCACGCTTTTTTCCCGGCTGCTTCTTGACGTCCAACAACGGCTGTGTTTTCCATTTCATTTTCCACGTGTTTCAGCACACCGTCCCTTATTCATCCATGTCACCGGCGATCAGATTTACTCACAGCACCAGCGTCATGTGCGTGGCTCTCAGCTTTAGCATGAAAATGAGGTTTCTATGACACTACCGGGGCTCTAATACCAGGTCACAGATCTGGAGACAAATCGCCAAATATGTCCACACTTAAAGCAATGACTATCCAGCTACTTCTTGACTGCATAAAAGGGATTGGCGTCATCGGGAGAGACACGGTCTGAGCTTGCAATGACAGTAAAATCTGGGCAATTTGGCACAAATTTAAATGATGACTCTCTCAGTGGCGTGCCGTTATGCAGTACAAACATTTTCTGAGATGATAGGCCTTGTTTATTAAAGTCCTTGAGCGTTTCCAAAAGGCATAGTAGCAAAACCACAAACAAAGCCAAGCAGCTCTTACTTGCAACCATGTTAATGTCTCACTGGCAGTGAAACAGCAAAAGAAATAAAACTGTTAAACATAGCAAATGAATCACGATGGTGTGTTATTAAGAAGTAGCCTACAAGCGTTTCTTGAAAGGCCTTATTTATTAAAGGCCTTTAGGGGTTCCTAAGGAATGGCAACCAAACCACAATAGTACTACAGCTGTCTCAAAGCTGTGCTCACAGTTACTGTACTAACTTAATCAGACATGTAAATGTTCCAGTACACAATATGTATATATGGCCAAATTAATTACTAGTAAAACTAATTTATGAATTCACTTTACTTTAGGGTCAGAGCTTATATAATGTCCATAGAAAATTTTGCCAGTGGAATTGAAGGCTTTCTTGGCCCAGGGTCTCTATACCCAATGCTAGTGCAAGGGCTATAATGCTAGTTAGAGGGCTATAAAGCCATTCAGCATTAAGCTGTGGAGCAGCGGAACTGTGTTCTCTAGAGTGATGGATAGCCTTTTTATATTTTTTGGAAGTGTTGGAGTGGAGCTTGTGATGCAGTAATCATTCAGCATCAGTACCTGACCCTATTAACCACTTGAAAGCCTAAGACACATCGGTGGACCCGAACTAAACACTTTTGTAACCCAAGAATAACCTAACGAGTAGGGCTGCCCTCTAGAAGTCGACCAGTCGAACCGTCAGTCGGAGACTCTTTAAGTGGACTGAGAACCTTCAAGTCGACTGACAACATTGACCTTTTTTTTTTCGTAAAACAGACTTACAAAAATGTAAAGGTCTGGAGAAGGTTTTGAAAAAGAGAATCCAAAAAAATTAAACCTAATTCTGCTCTTCAGTTCATCGAACACTGCTACAAACGAGTGAACTGACTTTCGGTTTAGACGTAACGAATGTTTGCGGTGAAGGAAAAACGGCCCGAAGACGTTTGTTTTATTATAATTCCATTATTTTAAAACCTAAATTACAGATATTTTTATTTTTTCGTCTACAGCTAAGATTATTTTTATTTAAAGATAAGTACAGTCACTTAATATAATTAATTCAGGCTCCAATTCAGATCGATCATCATATGCCACGTTTCTTTTAGTTCCAAAATATGTTCCTGCTGACTTTCTAAATGAGGAGGACATCAGATCTGAAACATATGCAAATTGATTTACTGATTACTAGATACTAAAACATTAACAAATGGTCGACTCTTCGGCCAGGACGGGCAAATCTGATTCACTCGGCAAAATTCGGAGTCGGGTACAGCCCTACTAACCAATTTGCATGTTAGTCCTTGTAGTTACTAAATAAAATGTCTATTACATATGACTTTAAGAAGCTAAAAGGCATAATACTCAGACGCCATCGGGTTATTAATGAGCTTTGGTGGCTACCATCACCTGTAATTGTTGCAGTGTGGCCTGCACTGTTGGCTCTAGCTGATCTTCGTCAGTTCCGTTTTAGCCACTTTAGCATGTTGAATTGCCATCACAATTCGCAACAGAGAGATAGCTCAGAATTCCCATAAGAACTAGAGTTTTAGCACCACCAAAGACCATGTTAACTGCTTTTTCTGTCCACATTTTTAAACAACTGTATGTAGATCATGTATTGCCAACAAACATTTCCCAAGGTTACTTACTCATTTTTCCCGTCTTTAATTTGATTTAAGAGATATGAAACCTGTAATACTTTCAAACAATACAGTTTTAACTTCATAAGTTGCAATTACAGACTATGCTGTAGAGAGCAGTTGCAGTGTCCACAGACTTTTGGACACATAAAAGGTAGGAGGTGCTAATTATAGACAGTCTACCCATACTTGTGCTGGTAGGTGGGTAACTTGTTCAGCGGGTTATCTTCTTATGAAATTCTATGGAAATAAACACAGGTGTAACTTTATAACGCCTTGCTAAACAACTTCTAACTAATCAGCACAGTATAGAACCATGTGCTTGGCTTGCATGTTTTTCATCCATTTCTGTCAGATAAGAGAAAAAAGGATTTGGAAATTGCAGTGTCACTGTATACTGCACCGGGAAAGACTAAATAGACTGAGAGTTACAGCAGAGCTATCAACAACAGACAATAAGCAGAGTACTAGGTATGTATTAACGTTACTTTTTTAATGCGTTGAATCAGTCAGTAGATAAATGATTACTTTCCAAAAAAGTATGGGATTATTATGAATTATTTTGGGGTAAAAAAATATCAGTGTTATGTAATAAACCTAAAATTTAAGAAAAATTTGTTATTATTACATTTTGTACTGTTTGGAAACATGTTCATTCTCAGCTGGAGGAATAAGCTGAACATGAGTTCTGGGCCGAGTGTATTGGAATCTGTGTGATATTGTAAAATCCCTGTTTAACTTCACTCAGCCATTTGGGAATTGGATGATTTTTAGCCTAGCTTCTCGACTACATATAGTACATCCAAGAATGGCTAGTTCAGCCACTGATGCACATAAACCACAGCACCCAGAAATAATAAGTAAGGAGTAGCTTTTTAATAGCAGGAAGCCAAAGAGTTTCAGGATGTGCTTTTAACGATGGTTCGGAAAAGAGAACTGTCAGATCATAATTTAGGAAAGTAACTGCGTTTTGATAGCGTGCTAAAATGTACCCAAAGTGATGGAACATAGCAGTTCAAACCACTGCTGTATTATTATTTTTTTCATCAGGTTATGAATATGAGCTTTTAAATACAAGCTTGTGTTCAGAAAACTCTTTTTACTCCAAGTACCAACAACAAGAAGCCTGTCAGGGGCATTAAATAGCGTATAGCCTGTATTCAGTAGCAGCGCTGGGAAGAAAGAGAAAGAGAAACTCCTATAAATGCATATGCAACGAGGCGAAAAGGGCAGTGACCTCTGGACCACTGGTCTTTATACAGGTGCTAAAGGGCATTTTCCTGCTAAGTTTTTTTTTTTTTTTATACCAAAATGGAGTTTGTCACACCATGAACGTAAATCTGCCCTATAGTGCAAAAAAGTGGCAAAATGCATAGCACAATGAAAGAGTTCTGATTGTGTGACCTAAGTAGCTTAACCTTAAAAGTCCTGGGAGAGTTCCTCTGTATGCAGTTGGTTTGGCAGCGCCGTTGTCTTTTATCAGAAGCAGAGATAATAAGGATGACTAAGTGTGACTTCATTAATCAAAGGGGGTCGTGGATGAGGCTCTTCATAGACATGGCCTCCGAATCTGTTTTTTTTTTTTTTTTTTTTTCATTTCCTAAATGCTGCACGCCATTAATTAAAGTCATCAAAGCCACCAGCGAGCACCCACAGCTGCTTTATCAAGAGGGTTTTGCATAAGCATTAAAGTGCACTGCAGGTGATTCTTCCAAAAAACACATTTCAGCAATGCCACTGCATTTTTCCCCACTCTACTTTTTTTCATTATGGAAAGATTTCCAGAAAAGGAAAGGCCATGAAGTGGATAAGAGGTGGAAAAGCAACCTTTCTGACAGGCTTGACTGCTGTGTGGAATTTTAGCACTGAATGCACTGCTAAAATGCACTTTGCCACTAACAGCAAAAAGCCTTTAAAGGCAAGACCTTAAGGCCGGTACTGTCAGCTTATGATCACTCCTAAAGCCCAGATCTGATGAATGGAGTATCCTGAAGGTCAGCCGTCAGACAGCTTTCCTTTGGTATGGAATCCACATGTTAGAACCTGTGGTCATTAACAGCTGCACTGAAGCCATAAATTATCCCAACATTGGCCTTCCATGAAAATATAAGCAGGATGGAGAACGTTCATAAACAATGGTCTGACTTCCATGCAGGCTTATGTGCAAATTCACACAATCAGAACTCGGTGAAGATATAAGACCTAGGTTTCTCACGCAAGTCTTTTCCTTGAGTGGCACCTAGTGGTTAAAACTATGGTTGGTATGCTACTTTTGCTGAAAGTCAGGAGAGCGTAATATGCCAGTTTCTAAATCGATCTTTGCCGCTACAAGCTATTGGATCGGTGCCTGTGTCTGCAATGTGCTACCAAGTCAATGAAACTAATGAAACACTATCTGAAGTGGCTGATCTTTAAAAAGGTGTGCAATACTGAAAACATGGGAACTGCCCTCAATCGAAGGTACTTAAAGACAACATCGTTTTTCTGTCAGATGGTTTTTGGCTTTGCCTGTTACAATCACTGTATGGTATGAGCTGAAGTCAATGAGCCTGTATGCCCTGGGAGCTGTTACTCTACAAACCCCACAGTGCTCGTTTGGACTAGACTCTTTACTGTCTTCTCTAAAAATGACCCAGAGGAAAGATTGACTGCTCAAGTGTTGCCGTTTGACGGCTCAGGAGTCTTAAAAGTGGTTCTCCTGAAAAGATTTCAGAGAAATAGAAATCAACGAAGACGGAGACAGATGAGATGCGGGAGATTACAGTGTGGTTGCAGCGAATCATGAGCATTATGTTGGGAAATCTGAACACAATGTGTGAGATCTCTAGTAAAACCCAAGGAGATTCTGAAGTGAGATTTCTGAGGTCTCTTTTGAGGAGAAACATCTGAGCATTATTAAAAATTCTCATCTCAATTTGAAACTGATCTTGTTGTCCTACGCTGCTCTTTATTAGGTACACCTCTTTGTATCCACACCCATTGTCCATTCTATCAGCTCCACAGACCATATAGGACCCGTTTGTAGTTCTACAGTTACAGACTGTAGTCCTTCTGTTTCCCTGTGCACTTGTTCTTCAATCTTCAGAACCCCCAGAGGACCACCCCTGAGCAGGCATTATGTGGGTGGTGGATCATTCTCAGCTCTGCAGTAACACTGACGTGGTGCTGGTGTGAGTGGATCAGATACAGCAATGCTGCTGGAGTCCTTAAACCCTGTGTCCACTCACTGTCCACTCTATTAGACACTCCTACTTTGCTGGTCCACCTTGTAGATGTATAGTCAGAGACGATAGCTCGTCTGCTGCTGCACAGTGCAGTGCTGTCCTCTAGTTCTTCATCAGTGGACGCAGGACACTGCCCACAGAATGCTGCTCACAGGACGCTGCTGTGTCTGATCCACTCAAACCAGCACACATACTACCTGCTCTTTGGGGGTCCTGTGGGGGTCCTGAACATTAAAGAACAGGGTAATAAAGTATACAGAGAAACAGATGGACTCCAGTCTGTAACTGTAGAACTATATGGTGCTCCTGTATGGTCAGTGGTGCTGATAAAATGGACGGGGAGTGTAGATACATGGAGGAGTTACTAATAAAATACTTACAGAGTGTAGAGTTAGACTAGACACTGCTACAAACTCAATACAAACAAAAAAACACAGTGGTTGCGTAAACATTGCTCAGCTCTGAGACTCCTTTGAGCCCTTTGACCCTTCTAGACATTTTGTGCCTGTGCTGTCACACTTCTTTCACATGTACTTCAGACTCAATCCAGTTTAAAGAACGTACACAAAACAACAGTACAAAGAACATTCTCAGTAAGCTGAGGACAAAGGTTTTCAATGGCACTGACAAGGTGAAGGAATAGAAACTGCTGGTGTTATAAAACCTTGTTTATCTAAAATAGTAACTTTATGGATGTCCTTTACTAACATGTCCAAAACAAATGCTGTGTATGACAGTGCACAGTCCACCCTCCATTTGCTCAGTTTCCTGTTAACAGCCCTTAAGTACAAGATTTTCATCTTTTAGGGGCAGAAAAAAGCAAAAAAAAAGTTCAGTCTTAGAAGCTGGTTTTTGAACTGGTTCTGTTCAGACTTTGTAGAACCTTTGCGCTACTTATGAAACCCATCTGCCTTAGCACCAGCTTTTATTGGAACCAGGGAAGGTCAAATGATACGTCATCCGTGTCAAGAGAGGACGCTTCACAGGGGCAGGTGACAGTAGTAACAAGATGGCGGAGTGTATAGATGACCTAGCACAGATCAACTACTGGAGATAAGAAGACGTAGCAGAGGTTCTTCAGCAGACCACTGGGTGGCGCCAATGTTACTTTCTGTTTCCTTAACTGGCACGGCCACAGATATCAATACGGTTCGTGCTGAAGAACCTACTATGCCGTGGCTCCAGCTGGGAAGGGACTTTTTGGGTTCTGAACCTGTTTATCCATAGTGGAAACGCGCCAAATGGTTTACCATTAGATGCAGGAACCAGAAAGGAACCTGTTCCACATGGGTGAGCTACACTGTTACGCTATGAGGGGTCTTCTTGGACAGAAGCACCTGTGGGTGTTTTCTTCTAATCAGTTGTGGAGCTCGATGTTCTCCTTTCTCTCTCTTTCTCAGCTTTAAGTGCTGTTTATCTGATGGGCACAGTTGTTGGATATTTTTAAATATTTTTCCATGTTTTTTTTTTTTTACTCCAGTTTTGGTTGCTGCTGTTCCACTTTGGCTTTCCTCTTTCATTATACAAGTGGATTATCTCATGTCTAATCTCCTCAGAGATACAGCATGGTAATGAATTACTTCATGCATCTAAACACTGTAATGCCTCAATTTCTCAGGCAGTTCACTTGAAGTCAGAATTTAGTGCCCGGTGATCAAAATGCCAAACATTTTACTCCATTAACATTAACCCAGGTCTATAAATCACTGTGTTAGAATCGCAAGAAACAAGGCAATCCTCATCCGTCTATCCTTAAAGCCCACCTTGACTTTTCTAAGCAGCACGTGATGACTTGTGCAATGAAACGCAGCAGGATTGGCTCACAGATTAGGTCACTGTGTGTGGTGGTGTTTTTTTTTTTTTTTTAACCAAACGAAAGCTGCTGTGTTGTGGTTTCAGTCCATGCCTCTTGGATGCATGTGCTCGGTGCAGTGTGGTGGTGGCTGAGCCACCATGTAATTAGACCAGCTCCCTTCGGCAGGGGTGAGGATCTGCATGGGATTGTGCACACAGCAGTGCAGGAAGAGTGTAGCAGAGGACTGGAGAAGCAGAACTATGTAATATTCTGCCATTTATTCCTAGCATTCTTGCACTGTACCAACAGATATGCAAATATTTTGGTCAGTTTTTATTTTTTGGTCCTCTCTGCAGTTTGAGCAGAGCTAGTGTGTTGTTACATAAAGACAAAAAAAATTGTAACTTCATGAAGCACAATTAAAAGACTTATAGGTGGCTGCAGAAATGGCCTTCAGGGAGCCTTGTACAGACAATAGCACATCTCTAAACCTGCTCAATTTTAGTGGCACGGCTTCAAGTGTTTGTGCAGAAATCCTGGCGGATTCAAAAAGATTAAAAGAACAAATAAAGGGAAAGCAGCTAAGCTTTATCTCCATGAAGCATCAAGGCTCATTAGAAGCAGAGGATGTTTCTCATGGGAAAGGTTATATTTTCAGCCCCCTCGTAGCTTCTGGGGAGGGACTTAAGTGGCCATTCTAACCCTTTCAGAGCATCCAAGGGATTTGTCTTTTGTTTTATTAACAGTGTAAAAGCAGAACATGCTCCGACAAAAGGCATGTCGTGAAGCCGCTTTTCTGTCTTTCTTTTTTTAGTCCTCCTTTCTTTCTCTTTTAATCTGGCTACATTGAAAGCTACCAACAAAAGCTGTGGACAGGATTTGAAAACAGACAACAAAAGGCCACGATCCGGATCCGAACAGTGCACTCACGGCCATCTATCAGCAGCGCGAGCGTGTTGCATCAGCCTCTAAAAATAGAGTAACCAGAGCCCATCTGTTCCTCTGCTATTTCAGACTATTACATATGATCTGCAAAAGGACGTTCCACTGAGTCGTCTAATTCAGGCATTTCAAAACTGCAGGCGGCAGCAGAGGTGGAAAGAACGCTTCATAACAGAGAGGGATCAAGATCGGGCTTAAGTGATCTGCTCTCCAGTTACATGGGGGAAGGTCAAACATGGGATGTTCCAAGTTCATAAAAGTCCCATTTCAATAAGGTATGGATATGATGTAAGATAAACAGATGTCCGTCCTCCCCAAGTCTGGTGCATAATCCACTATGTTGCCAAATAATGAGGAAATAGCGCCACCCTCTGTATTTCATGGTCATTACACCTCATCATTTACTCCAGTGTTTCTCAACTCTGGTCCTGCACACTGTAGTGGACTCCCTGCTTGAACACATCCCCCACAACTCTGAAGGTTAAAAGCTTGTTGTTGTTTTTTTATTTATTTTCACAGATTACAATATACAATAAACAAACATCCCCCACCCTTCCCATACCCGTTGCACCAGCTGGAAGCAAAGTTTTTTTTTAAAGAATGATAAAATATATAAAGTCATAAATGGCATTTGGGTTAAAAGCTTGTTAATGAGCTGATAAGTTAAACCAGGTGTGTTGGGAACATGGAAAGCACTAACATGCGAAGGGCAGGGTGCTTCCAGGACCAGGGATTGGGAAACACTCATTTACAGCTTATTCAACATGTAGGTCAGTTATTGGCTCCTTATTATTCATATCTGGAATATGTTCTCTGAGCGGATCTAAAGCCAAGCTTGAACACTTTATTCACCACTTAACTATGCTAGGCCCTGTCTTTTGGTCACATGGGATGAATAATTTTGAACAGACATATAAACGACAAAACTTATGAAAACAAGTACTGTTACTTGTTCATTCACCAAATTACTATAAACTGGCGGTTCTTAAACTGAAGTAAATGTCTCAGATGCTTTTATGAAGTACTAGTAATTTTGATAAACAGGCTAGATCTTAAAAGGTGTACTTGTCTAAAAACAAAATTTGTAGTAATTAAGATGAAATGCCCCCCCGAATAGTTAACATTGGGCAATATCAAGCAAGCTACTGAAGAGAGCAGTTCTACCTTAATTAGCATCACAACCCCAACAGCAGCTTGTAGGTAGCCGCCATGCTGTATGATTGTATCTGTGTTCATAGTGAGGAACAACTTTAATCTACTGTGTGTTGCTGTCCAGGTGGAAAGCGAGAAGCTACATATAGCTAACTAAGTATCGTTAGCTACTAGCAAGTTCTGAATAACTAGCATAACCAAATACATAGGGCCAAACTTAGTTACATGGAGGCTCATTTTATTTTAGTGTGCCTTCTTTGACATTTGTGATCATCATAGCATCTCGCTGTAAACCAGCCAATCAGAGCAGAGCTTTTCTAAATGAGTGGACCAATATAAAGTAAACAGCTTGTTTCATTCTAGGACCAGATCATACGGTGTCAAACTGCATCTGGGTATTTATATCCCTGAAGTGTAAATACCAGGGAACAATTGAAAAAGTTTAATCCTGCAGCACATTTACATTTGAGGCATTTAGCTGATGCTCTTATCCAGAGTGACAGGTTAATCATATTACAGGTAGGCCAGTGTAGTGTTAGGAGTCTGAAACCCAGACCGGAAATCGAACCCCAGTCTCCCACATGGGACGGTAGCTTCCTAGTGGGTGGTGGTGTTATCCGCCTTGCCACACCAACCACTTCTAATATCCACAAACTTAAACTTAGGCTAAATAAAAGTTTTAGAAATGCAGCTTTAGATCAGCAAAAACAAACCCTGCACCATTTTCCTGATCACACTAAATCTACTCGAGGTTATTCCCTTACAATGGCACTGGGAAATAAACTCCAGGCTAAAAAGGTCCAGCAAGCCTGAAGTCAGGAGAACTTGATTTATCCTCACAGAAAAAGCCTGAACTAAGAGAACAAAACAAAGAATCACTGAGGAAAAAAAAAAACAAACACGTCGCCTGTTTTGTAACTGCTTACACACAAGACGCTGAACGTTCAGATGAATTTAACAGTTTAATGGGGACAGAAAAGTGTGAAAACACTGTATTTCCTCTGGATTTATTACATTGTTATGGAAGTTGAAAAGGACATTTTCATGCTCGTCTGAAATAAAACATTTGACGCATCCGTGACATCAAGGAGGTTTCACAATTGCAGTTACAGCACACACGCAAACTTGATCTTTATTGGTTTATTTACCTCTAAAACAAAAAAGGTGACTTGCCCCAGCCTTGAAAAATTTTGAATGGTGCCACAGGTAGTGTGTGCAACATCGATGGGCGCAAAACGCGACACGTGACACGAAGAGATGACAAAGCCATAGTGCAGAGACAGATTTGGCAGTTGTTATGACATGGCACTGTGTTATTTACACAATACTACACCACCACCTGATCAGGTGTATAGTGGCACAGTGAGAATCCTCCACTTCGGTCTCTCTCACACATACGCACGCGCACACATGCACACACTTCCCTTATCGTCAGAAAGACCTCAGTGGGTGGTACGAAGATACACTACTACACAGTGACGTTCTCGGGTGTAACAGCCTATATGAACCGGAGGCCAAGCCAGCAAAACAGAGCAACAAGACAAAGTTGGAACCAAACGCATAGATCCAGCATTTCCCCTTTACGGATGATCACTGACCATCATCCTAGAAGCAGCACTTTAGGGATTCGTTAGTTGTTCTGTATGTATAACTCTGCACTGTCTGCACTTGCTCCATTTTTCACAAAACACCAAATCTGGTCACATGCCCTACTCTGCTGCTGCTAAAAACCTGTAGCGTACCTTTGGCAAATGTGAAGAGTTGGGCTCGACCGATATATTGTTTGGCAGCTAAGATCAGCCGATATAAAAAAAATACCACACGTGTGCAAGTCCGGCCAAAAGAAAAAAGAAAAGAAAACATATCCTTGTTAGAAAAGGGAACCACATTTTGAACAAGCACTATTCATTTATACAACAATGTACTTTGAATATACTACCATTAATTTGTCTAATGACTAGGTGTAAAGAATTTAGAAAGCTTGATTCACATTTGACTACATTAAATTACACTGGCTGATATTAAATTATTAGAATTTTAGCTTTTAAAAATTGGCAATTCTTTGTTCATATCAGTCGGTTCTTGCTAAAAAAAGATACTCCTCCAGCCTTTAGCGACTCCCTTTCCCTCTCATTTCCCATCGCGGGATTTAACAAATACATTAGGAAACTCATGGGACACTGTTCTCTTTCCCTGTACAAAATCTAGGACTGAGATCAAAACACCACTGCTGCTATTGCAGGGCAAACCCAGCTTACAGCAACTAACTCCACCAGGTCCAATCTGGCAACCAGCGGTAGGGCTGCAACGTGATCTATTACAATAGAAATAACCAAAATAAAATCAATAATCATAAGCTTTTAACAAGATCAGCTAAATAAGATTGCTTTAGAACTAAATCTAAAACTGTCACTTCTTATCTCCCAATTGTTGTGTCCTAAAACAGTTAGAAATTCTACTTTTGTGCATTTGAAATAAATAAAAAAACAAACAATCCAAACGACAACCGACTTCAGCTTATTTAACATACAATTTAATTATTAATTAATCTGACATGGATACAGGAAATAAATCAGCGCTAAAATGGTCTTAGAATGGATTTTAGCCTTTAAGCCCTACGCTACTAGGCGCCGCCTGGTAATCACCACAATTATAAATTACATACACTATGATAGTAAACCGCTGGACAGACAGCGACATCTAAAACGGATGTTACCCAGCTGTTCAAAGATTAAGTAAGAAAGAAAAATATAAATCAGAAATCATTCCCATAGACATTAACAGCATTAAAAAAAGGAAGAAAGAACAAAGACTGTTCACCAAAGACAAGAAAAAAAAAACATGGCACTGATTATTTCTGAAGCAAGAAATCAGATACAATAAAAATCCCAAGATATTAAATCACCCAAATAATAAAAGTGTTTGTTCAGGCACCTGTATATCATTTCAACAGGACGTCTCACCACCGAGGGGATCTTGCATATCTTAAGGAGAGTCAGCACAAAAGCAGGTTTCCGGCTAAACCTGCACAAAAACGCCCAAACGCCATTGCACATCTTCAGGGGACACAAACACGCGCACAAGGTTACAATCCAGCACACAAACACACGAACGAGCAAGCAATCTCATATCTCTATGCCACTCACAGCCTCACTCATCCCCACACACTTGGTTTCAACAGCCACCACACAACCGCCAAACCAACAAACCTAAATAGATCTACCATAATTTCTGTATCTTTGTATAAAATATTGCCAAAAATGAAATAAGTGCTCTGAAAATATACTAAAGGGAACTTTCTCTTTAGATAATCACGTTTCCCTGCAATCTAAGCTTGTTTTCTTTTTAATACGAGACGTTAAGGATCTGAAAATATGAGTCAGTCACGACAAGTTCCTTCTACACTTAACTGATTTAGTTTGTCATTTCAAACACTAAAAATTTTTATTGAGCGGGCAGTAATCATAATACCCTCTGACACTCATCTGCTGAAACTCACCACCATTAGACCTACTGTCATACGACTGCTTCACTTGTGTGCCAACTAAGGCTATATTCAGACTGCAGGCAAATTTGATTTCGGGTTCTCAGATCAGACCAGAACTTGTGTGCATCACTGCTGTAGTAGTGCCTGCATGGCTGCTGTAGTAGTGCCTGTAGGTGTCAGTAACTACGTACAAATCATGATTCACGGACTGCTTTATCATCCGTAATGCGTATGATTAAAAATTCTCTTCCATAAGCATAAATCTTTGGTGCTCTTCTGGAATCCCAACACTTACATCACTCTGGATTTCACATCATCGTTTACGGCACTGTGAGTGATTCAGAAGACACTTTGAAATCCAATATGAGCTGCTCTTTTGCTATTTAGACTACCAAAAATCAATCTGGATGCAATCTGGATATGCCAAAAAACAGATAGGGGCAGACTGGGCTGGCAGTCTAAACAAGGCTTACTTTAAGACTTTAAAAGCATTCGATAAGCAAGCTGCTTCTCGCTGCTAAATGTGATTTATCCCCACAGTTGTAATAAGAGGCAGATATAATTATTACTATAGATAAGGATGTGATGATACATGGTTTCAGAACTGATTAGAGTCGTAGGTAGAGCCGATTTTGAATATTGTAGTTAGAAATATATTGTAGAACATTTTGTCTTTCCATAAACTAGTTTGCTCAGATAAATAAGACACTATGAGTCAAAAGCTGTAACCCTGGGTATGTATTAAAGAGAGGAGGAGGGGAAGTTCAGTCACTTAAGTGTGGGTTGAGTGCATAGCACGAGCCCTGCCCACTTACTACAACAGGATTCTGCTGGTTCTAGATTCACTGTTTCGTGCATTGTTCCACATTTAATACTGTATAAAATCATTACACCCTTACCTATAGACCACAATAGTTAATCTATTAATGTTGTTCCCTAACAAACGTCAGCCAGTCACTCTGCAGAAGGGAAAAAAAAAAACACAAAGCTCAAAAACAGCAGGAGGAGGGGGGGAAAAATAGCACTCTTAACAAAGATAAGCATTCAGGGTAAAACAAGTGATCCAAGAAAACAGACTCAGATGTCGCTTAACATAACATGCACCAAAACACCAAAATCCACCGCTTCCATGAGGGAGGCCAGATAAAGCAGGTTAGGAAATAGCTTCCAAATCATTCTGCTTCCATCATCAAGGTGCGGATCCTCTGTTAATTCTGCCATAGCTTTTCAATGAGCAAGTAGAAACTGTGCTATGTGCCCAGCGAAAGCAATGCACATCCTAGAAAAAGGAACCCTGACAGTGAAGGATTCCCGCTATTGCATACAAAGGGGTATAAAGAGAAACACAAGAGGAAAAGAAAAAATAATAAATGTGCTCTTTCCAAGGACCAATAATTTGGAGGCTACGCTTTAGCCAACGATACCCACGACACTCCAATCCTGGATTTACAACAGCAGAGACGAAAAAGCAGGTGTTTTTAAGATGTCGTGAGAGAAGACAACTGGAGAGTAACACGAAACATCAGCCAGGATCGTTTTGCACCATATGAAGGACTGAAAAATAATTTTTCTGCTTTGTAATGGCTTCCCCAATTCTACCTGAGTAAAGAGTTATTCTATTTTTTTTTTCTTAAAAGCCAACAGCCCAAAGTCATCCTAAGCAGAAGTTAGTAACTCGTGTTAAGTGTTTCAGATAGGTGTAGTCATTTCTTTAAAAAATAAACGTGTTTACATAAAGTGCTATTACTTAACATGATGAACCAAACATCTCTTAACTGCTTGGTTAAAAAGGTCATAATTACCAACACCCCTCTGCAAGAAAGGTCAAGCCTAGAAGACGGTTAAAAGAACTAAATTATCATCTACACTCAGGCCCAATCTTTGGTCTGTCTGGCCAGAAAAAAAGAAAGAAAAGAGAAAAAAACCAAAATGTGTGTTACTTTGATAGTAGATCATGATTGCTCTAGACACAGTGAACCATAGGGTTCTAAAGAAAGGCCTTACTCATGAAATGTCACAGTAGATGGTGAGGCTTTAACAAAACCGGCTGGTTACTGACAGCGACTGCCTGGTATTGCCATTCTATTAACAGTTTCAGTCGGCACTCAGCTGCAATAACATTAGCTCTCACAACGAAAAATGTGCAAAGAAATATTATGGTTGATTTTCAGTCGAAGGACCTAACTTTGCACAGGGCCTCAGAAAAAGTACAGCACCTCCAACCACGGCTGGCTTATGAGAATATCACAATTGGCAAAATTCAACTTGGGTCAGCATGATACGATGCTTCAATCCTGTGCATACTTTTACTATACAGCCGGCTTCCCAGTAGGTTATGCCTTTTCCATTTTCTCAGCAAATCAACAACCTGCTGCTTACTTCAAGTAAAAAGTTGAAAAGATTGCGGTGTGATGTGAGAAACTCAACTTGAAATACCTTATTTACTACGATACCGTTAAACTGGCTGGGAGTTAATAATACTGAGAGCTATATTACTTCTGCGTAAAGGGCTTCTGCAGAAATTAACAAAGGAAAAAAATTCTGATAAAAAAATAATAATAATAATTTGAGAAGCCAGTCTTAAAAAGCTCATCATGAAACTTGCAGGGCAAATGAAGCAACTCTGGTTCTGACTGGTCAACCCAGAGTTATGTTAGGCTTTCGTTCCTGGGCTGGATCAAAGATCAAATATGACCAAATCAAACTCAAAAGAAAAAAAAATGTGTCAGGCATTGCCTCTGTAGGGCCTTCTCCCAGCAGACCAAACATTAAGACTACTCCATTTCTCTACCAACCTGACAGGGCGGGTCTTATGCCATCCCTTATTCCTGGCCATTATGATTACTTTTTCAAAGGCATTATCCCCCCCACCCTGTTTTGTTCAAGATGTATTCAAATGCTCAGACTGTACATGTGCACTGCTCAGAGGAGCACGTATACATGAACTGATGTGAACGCAGGAAGAAATCAAATGACTGAGGCATTCATTGTGGATCTCAAAACGTTCCTCAAAAGGGCCCACATGAAGCAGAAAGGCTCAGGAGGTACACTTCACACCTCCGTTTTTTCCTCATCCTCGCTGCTGGCCCAAGCACAAACCCGAAAGGCCAGCAACTGTCACGCAAGTAGTGCTCAGAAATTCCCTCAAATGCTATAGTGTATAAGTTTGTGCGTAGTCCAACATCTCTGCACAGCTCATAGCAATCTCATCTGCAGAAGATCCCTGCAGAAATCCGAGGTTGAGAGTACATTAATTATCCCTTCTGATGCAAATGCCATTTTTGCCATACTCCTTGTTTCAATTTCTTCTGGTTAGAGAGAAAAAAAAAAATGTGGTCCGTTTAGAGTCTAAGAAGAGAGCATCCAGGTCAGATCTGACTGTAGCACCCAAGGTGTAGCAAACTAAGTACTGGCACTCAGCACCTCAATGATCAGGTCCATCCAGGGTCTCCTCATAATATACCACTCTTTTTGGATCTAGAAGGGGAAGATAAAAACAGAATAGTTGTAACTATGGAATTTATTTATAAACATAGAATCATATGCAAATTTGCATCATCATCTCATTATTACACGAGACTTATGCTGGGTTAACATTGCTGTATTAAAAACTTTATTCTGTATAACAATGTGGTACATGGCTGATGGGAATGATGCATAGTGAAAGGTTCACCAATGAGAGTGCTTAGTAAAAGCTTTAGCAGGGTTTATTAAAGGGGGAGAAACGCATTAGGACGCTTTGTATTTTTAATTGTATATTAATGGGTTCATCTGGAATTCCACAACGAGACGTTTGGAATCCACAGCATCCAATTTTGGAAACGAAACTGTTGACCTGCAGTGTGTAGAATGTTGCCGTTTATGGCAGCAGAATTTTCCGACAAGGCTCAGTTGTAAACAATGGAATATCCAGTTTGCCATCATCCATCTACCGCGTACATTAGCATGGAACATCAACAAAAACAAGCCATTGATTGTGCGACTGCCCAAACAGAACATAGCTATGATTAGAAATAAGAATGCGAAAGCATTGATGCATTAAGATGTCAAAATCATACTGGTTAAAATATAAATATCTGTCCGATATTTGACCAATATTTCAAATCTTGATTCAATTTAGAAATTGTATTGTCTATTATAGCATTGTATTTAAAGTTAGGAGCTGTTAACCCACATGATGGTCAACAATCAACGGTCATGCCAAGCAACCGACTACATGAGCACAACTTTAATATATACCTGGAATTAACTATATAACTATAATAAATTATAAATTAAGAACGCAAGTTAAATTAGCCAGACAGCTGGAAGTAACCAATCATGTGACAGTGCTCTTTGCTCTTTATCAGCGCATCACTTAAAGCTAGAGATATACGTATTGTTTGGCCAACTCGATTGTGATTGTAACTGTTACTGGAGGCTTCCACTAGAAGGCAGACCACTGACCACTGACCATTAACAACTTCGGAATTTACATAATGGAAACAGCGACACTCCAGGAGATTTTGGATGATTCTATGAATAAGGCAGAAAAGGCGATGTGTGCGGGTAATTGCGGACTTGACTACCAAGTCTTTCTTCTAAACTTCCTTCCGTTTTGAGTCTACAGAGAGTGCCTGCACTGCCACTATTGTTTTTGTATGTACTGCACCTTGTATGTGTGCATAGCGTTAATTTCTTTGCACAACCGACGCACCACGCGTCACTATGCACGATACGTGAGGCAGCCATCATGCGTATGCACACACCTAGTGTTTGCGCACCCAGTGTTTGGGTACCCAGGAGCACAGCTGAACACAACTGAAGTTTAAGATATTACTGGTTGTATTCAAATAAAAACAGTATTGAGGATTTTAGGATTTAAATGGAAATTATTTTCTGGGAATTGTGCAGTTTTGTTATTTGGTCAGCAAAACCAGAGTATCTACATTCTTAGTTACCCGTGGTTGTGATGTCACAGCATATAGTTGTTTGATTGCCTGATAGCTCTACAGGCTGTTTACATGCTCTGATATCATGTTAAATGTTCCACATCCAAGACACGGATTTAATTATTGAACATTGAACTCAAATTGCGATTTCAATATAAAAATGATTATTCTTTCAGCCGCAAGTAGGAAGTTTAGTCTAGTTAGGATGTCTATGTAATACTGTTCTTAAAAACTGTTGTTCTGCAATGGATTTGGTTTCAACACCGTGTTAACTAAAGCTGTCCTAATAAAGCAGACAGGATATGATTTTAAAAGGAGTTTCTATGCTATGGCCCCAGAAGAACTTCTACATTTGTTTAAAAAAAAAAAAAAAAAAGAATGATTTAATAAATAAAAAAAAAACACACATCAGAGAGGAACAAATAAAACCACTTACCTTGCTTTCGAAGACTAACAAGATATTCAAATTCTGCAAGACAAAACAAATAACGAAGGTAACTACATGGAGGTAGTGTTTTTGAATAAAATACAATGTGTGCTTATTTAAATCATTTTTAATCTAATTTAAAAAATAACCAGATCAGTCCTGTTATTCCCAATAAACATTTACTTTTATATTAAATAATGGTAACTGTTACCTTTAGTGTGGTACAGTACAGCAGCTCGCAGATCAAACAATCCCCAGCTATTTTCCCTGTCGTTGTCTTTTATGTAGTTCTGTGCCTTGGAAGGACCCACCAAACTGTTGGTCACTGGGGTCGCTGCATTATCTGTATCCAGACCCTTACAAGAAACCTCTGAACTGCTGTTCTCTAATTTCTGCTCGTCCTGATTCACTGGCGGAACTTGTGGAGAGTCCTCACTGGCAGTGCGAGAAGTGGAGCAGGCTTTCAAAGCAGCCTCTGTGCCACTAGTCCTTCTCTCCACCTCCTTAGGCGCTGAGAGAGAAACCACAGAGGTTGGGTCCAGGTCTGGCTGGTTAAAAAACGAAAGGCTCTCCCCCTGAAACGTGATGTTCGCCACTTCAAATCCACTCACAGTCGGTTGAGAGGCGCCCGTTCCCTCTGGGCCTGCATTTGGCTCATTGATAAAAGACAGACCCCACTGGTTCTGGAAGATATCCCCAAGGGCTTGTTGATTTGTCTGAGCAGTAGGGTCGTCCATGTGGCGGGCACTGGGGAGTACAGTTTGCATATTTAAAGGTTTATGTGGGTAAACAAAAAGACTAGATTTTCTAGGCTCTGGAGCTGAGGGACAAGCTGAGGAGCTACAATTGGTGTCCAGAGCGGACGCTACATTCTCTTCCCCTGGATTAGAGGAGGCAGAAGGTGCGGTACTAGCAGCAGAGTTGAACAATGTTCCAACAGAGGGGCACCCATTAGCCTCTCCAGAAACTGGGCCGTTAGTAAAGCTGGCAGATGTTTTTACAGCAGACATGGGCACCTGGGAGAGCTTTACAGACGCCTGAGCCAGAACTGCCTCGGCACTGGCCTGTGTTGCTTTGTTGAGGTTTTCCTTAACTTTGCTTGCATAACTGATCTTGGGCACTATTTTAGCACTGCTGTTATCCACGGGAAACACTGGGGGAGGCTTGAACAAAGTCCATGAGTCATCTTTTGAGGTCACAGAGGAGGTGAGCTTGGTTTTACTGACCTTGTCATCAGTCTTTTTACTAACGGGGCCTGAGGCCCTACTGTCAGAGTTTTTGCACTGCACCTCGGCCACAGGGGTCATCTCCTGAACGCCTGTCTGACGAACACCTGTGTGCACCTCTGTTTTAAGGCAAGTCCTTGTGCAATTAGGCTTAGAGTTCGCCACTTTCCCCGCAGCCTCTTGGCCTGAAGTCTCGAGGTCCTGCTTGGAATAAGACGTAACCGCCCGCAGCACGGCCTTCTCTTTGTCCCGACTCACGTTCTCCGCACCCTTCACGCTGCTGCGCTTAGTCCTCCGCTTTTTAGGGGTAGTGTATCCACTCTCCGATCCCCTACCGTCATTATCTACAGCAGCTTTGGTGGAGTAACCGTTTGTTATGTAACCAGAACTGAGAGTAACCTCTCCGTTGACAGACAGCACTGGATCTTTCTCGTCTAAAGGTTTGACCTCACAATGCTGTAAACCAGTGGTCTTGTTTCCATCCATACTGTCGGTATGATCAAGAGCGTCTTGGCTGCCGTCTGTAGCTGTAACCCCTGCAGTCAGTCTTTGCATCAGACATTCAATAAATTCCCGTCTTCACTGTTTTTCGAGGGGATCTGGAATGCTTGTTGAGTCATCCTCAGTATCTTCTCCTCACCCAGGTTGAAGCTAATCAGTTTACCATTGCCTGAGACGCAGAAGGACAAACATAAGGTTAGGATATGTAATTAACATGTATCCAAAAACACTGAATTTTCACATTTCTTGTTTCGGTGGAGGAAAAAAAAAAAAAAACACTCATTGAGGAAAGATGAGGTGAAATGTTCCAAGGCCACCATGACAGAGCAAAATGCGGTGCTATCCGCCAAGACTGAATGAGTCATGTGGCGGAGAGCCAAAGCCAGAGCTGGACTATATATAATCTTCCTGGAAAATCTTTAATGCCGCTCTGTGCAGTTAGCTGGCTAAACTTATCATAAACAGTAAAGTATTATTGGAAAGAGAGTTTCAAGAAAGGTCTGGATGAGAAAAGCTTGACAAGACTTTTTTAAAACTTAGCTGAGGTAACATTAACACTGTTTAGCAGTTAGCAAAACATGTTTACTTCAAGTTTAAGCTAAAAGACTCGTTACTTGAGGTGCTTAAGAGAGGTGGCAGTAAACGTTAGCTCGATAATTGGGTCATCAGAAATATGGAGACCGTCGTGTAGCCAAATGGAGCAGGCCCAGCATTATAGCTAACTCAGCTCTATCTGCCAGGAAGCACGCAGGGTGGGGGTCGGACTGGACAGCTGAATGCTGATTAAATAAGTCCTCGGTTTAGACAGATTTCAAAAAGCCACTATTTAGTTAGTCTGCGGAACGCTGTTCAGCCTAAAGTAGCTGTGTAGATGGTTAGCTGTTGCAGTGACAGTGCCCTCAGAGCAGCTAAGCTAAGCGAGGTTTTGCTTACGTTAGCTTACATTCCCCCCTTGAACTGTAATGACTTGGCATTTTATAAGACGCAAACGTAATTCACACGCAAGCTCAGCCGCAGACAAACAATCTGATCAGAGGTCGTGGAGTGCAGCTACTCAGTACTGAAACTGCGGAGGTGAGGTTTATGAGCGAAAACTTGTCAGCACGGCTGCCTCTGGGACTTTTGGCTTTAACATGGCGGGCAGGAAGCGAACGAGTTCGATTCCCGAATGAATCAGTTCTTTTGAGCCGGTTCTTTTTAGTCAGTCAGTCGAATCGATTCGCCTGCAAACGTCGTCTTTTTTGATTTGGTCAGTTAACCGCACAAAACCAGAACATTAACTACCAAATTTAGTTTTTTCTACGTGTGCACATACTACCTGCATACTGTGCTTAAAATACACTTGTGATGTCAACGTCCCTTATGTATATATGTATGAAAGATAGACATTATTATTGAATATGGCATTGTGTAGACTGCATTTGCTATGAAACATCTGAAACATCATACACGTAGCAGGTGTGTGTGTACTGTATATACACACACATATATAGCATTATTATGAGCTCTTAATGATGTGTGCTGATGTGTACTGTTGCTGTTGTGCCCCCTTTAATTCTTGCGTATTAGGGAGGACTACATGCCATGAGGCTGCTACACCTATTGCTTCCTCACTGTAAACCTGAATAAGCCATCTGTATGAAAGTCCTGTGTGACTTTAGGGCCGTTAATCCTAAAAACAGCATTTTACATTTAAATATTAACACGTGAACATTTCTCTCAATGTTTTAGCCTGCTCTCTTATTTCTGACTTTACAAACTACTCTTGTACCCTTTTCCCAGAATAAGACTTGCTCGATTCACTGAACTAGACAGATTCCAAGGAATCGGCTCCATAACTGAATCAAAATCCCCATCAGAAGATTCCAGCGCAGCCGGTGACGCGGGTACCGTTGCTACACAACCAGCTAACGGCTAACACATCTAGCAGCCATACAACCCTTTAAACCATTGAACTAGTTTCGCAGCCAACACTTTAGGAAGCATCTATGAAACTTGTTTTACACCCATGCCCCAGTATGAAAAGTGTATACGGTATTTCTGTCAGTTTTACATAGCTAGCTAGTTACTCCAGGTTGGCTAACGCTAGCTTGTAAAAATGCTGTGCTGCTAGCTGGCTAGCGTGAGCTAAACTAGCCAGTTTGTAACATAGCTGCCGCTCAGAGTAAACATATTTCATTTCGCCACCGAAAATGCCTACTTAACCGCGATGACAAGACAGTTAAGGCGCTGTATTCGGAAGTTGCACCGGATAAATAGCCGTATGTGTGAACTCACCAACTTTTTTTCCTCCACAAAGCTAGCTAACCCAGCTAACCGGCTCTAACAGAATGTTCGAAGGAGTAAAACGCTGCTAAGTGAGCGAACCTGTTTTTTCTCCTTCTGCGTTTCCTGGAGCTTGAACTCACAGTTGCAATGAACATTGTTGTTCAGTTGTCTCTTGTTGGACTCGCCCGGTCCTTCCTCCCCCTGTCCATGGCGCTGAGGGTGTTTTTCCTTGTGCCCGATGCTCTCCGGGCTGCTGCTCCTCCACTGAGCCGAGTGAGTGAGTGGGTTGGGAGGTACAGCGCTGTGTGCCCCGTGTGGCCGAGCTCAGTTTAGAAGCACGCGAGTATGTGACAAGGCAGTCAGCTACCGTGTTATATAAACTCTATATGTTTGTGCAAAGAGGACCATATAGGGACCGTAACTAAACAACAACTAAAAATGACTCACTTTTGTGAAAGAAAAGAGCTAAATGTGGAATGTAAACGTTGTTTTAATGTAACAGTGTAAGGGGTTTGTGACACATGTCTCAAAATATATGGAAACTAAGCTGTAAAGTAAACCTGTGACGTCTGTTCAGCCTACAGCAGACCCGCCCACTAACGTTACAAGGAGCGTTTCAGGCTGTATTGGAAATTGTGTGTGTGGTATACAGTACAGTAACCAGTTCTGACCTACAGTGTAGTATACTAATACAGTCACATGACCAGTTACCACACATTTACCTCAGAGCTGTTATTACTGTATCCACTGTTTAGAGCTAGCTGCTGCTAACGCTGCTCAGCTCACCTGAAATACATTTAGCCTAGCTGTTAGCTCCCCTCGACTATTTCACTCTAAAACTGATCCTCTACAGCAAGTTCATCTTTTATTAATCTTCAGACCTGTATATTTTAACTTTCTGAGGCTCATTCTGATGAAAGCATTTGCCACTACAATGACTACACCCACATTTATATTTGGAGTTGGCAGAGTCCCCAGTGTTGCCCGCTGCCATGCTGAAGCAGGCTGAGAGCTGGTGAGGCTCCGGTGCATGACGGGATACATTCATAATCCATATTCAAATTCATATGGTGTTCAGTATAGGATGTGTTCTACACACTGATGCTACACAGTGTATACTATGTGCTAATCCTTATAGTTTGAGTTCAGAAGGCTAGTACACTAAATATTAGCATACATGAAAGTGATGCTTACGCCATACCAAGCTGGAGGCATGGAGGCATGTGCAAACAAATAAACTCATTATATACAAGAATATATGTATTTTTACAGGCTGTTGTGTTAGATTTGGTTGAACGCACAATTACACACAATTTCACATTTCGTCGCATCACTACGCAACATTTTTTCCAGAACTTTCCCAGTCATGGCTGGGTCTTTCAGCATGACAATGACCCAAAACACAGGGCCACTAAGGAGTGGCTCAGTAAGAAGCATTTCAAGGTCCCGGAGTGGCCTAGCCAGTCTGCAGACCTGAACCCAATAGAAAATCTTTGGAGCGACCTGAACCTCGTTGTTGCCCAGCGACAGCCCAGAAACCTAAAAGATCTGGAGAAGATCTGCATTTAGGAGTGGGCCAAAATCCCTGCTGCAGTGTGTGCAGATTTGGCCAAGAACTACAGGAAACGTCTGACCTCTGTAATCACAAACAAAGGTGTCTGTACCAAATATAAAGTTCTCTCTTTTTTTTCAAATACTTATTTCATGCAACAAAATGCAAATTAATTATTTAAAAATATTGTGATTTTCTAGATTTTTTTTTTATTCTGTCTCTCACAGTTGAAGTGTACCTGGATAAAAACCACAGACCTCACCATCCTTTGTAGGTGGGAAAGCTTGCAGCATGGTCGGGCAAGGTGTGACGATCTGCTCTGTCTTTTCTAATATTTATAATTATGGCATTTAGCTAACAAGATTAATCATATTACATGTACGTCAATATAGTTTTAGGAGTCTTGCCCAAGGACTCTTATTGGTGTAGACCAGCACAATCACCCAGTACGGGATTCGAACCCCAGTCTTCCACATGTGGTGGTGGCTCCCTGGTGGTGTTATTCACTAAGCTACACCAACCACTCAATCAATAACTAATATACACAATGTATAATATTTTAAGGATGACATTAATTTTTTAACTTTTGAATTGAACACATGTAGGTCTTAATTCCCATAACTAAGCTCTTTAAAGGTTTACCTTGTCAACTCTTATAGTCTAAGACAAGTGTGAGGCTTAATTGTAAGGATAAGAACATTTAAGCACTTTATCTTGGAATTATTTGCAAGATATGTTAGCAAAAAAACAAGAATACTAGAATTCAAGAATACTTATGAACTAAGAACTTTTTATTTATCATGAACGTATTCAACTTAATGTTGGATTCACCTTAAGCCCTTGTGGAATCATGTTGTTACATGGGCACGTCCTGTAATTGGAGTGATCATGAGAGATCCATGATTTTAAAGTCTGTGAATTGCCTTTTATAATAATGTAATTCCAGTAATGTCATTTGTGCATGATTTGACTGGCCAATTCCCAAAAATAGCCCAAATGAGCACAGATCAGGCCTTTACATTAGCTTTTTGAGATCAATGTCACACATATCTGAACAGTAACAATACAAACGCACTGCCTCGCGAGAGCTTCAGTTTCCTTTTCCTTGTGTTTTTGCAGAGCTGGGTAGAATAACCTGAATCAGTAACCATGTAAACATATTGATGCTTAGGTAAAAGTACAGCAGTAAAAAGTAAAAAATAAAAAACTACTGAGTACTAAGTGATGTATAGAACCACAGTGCAACTCTCAGAACATTAACTGAAGTTTGTAGTATTCAATCAAACTGAAAATCTGCAGTGCACTAAAGATACCTGGATGATGTTCTACTCCAATCAGAGTTTCTAGTATACAAGGGAAATTGGCGCTGGGTAACACTGGAGAGCAAAACTCAGCCCCCCTTCCCCCAAGTATAAATGTGGGTGTAGTGATTGTAGTGGGGTGTGTTTTCATCAGAATGAGCCTCAGGAAGTTAAATATACAGGTCTGAAGATTAATAAAAGATGAACTCGCCTTAGAGGATCAGTTTTAGAGTGAAATAGCCGAGGGTAGCTAACAGCTAGGCTAAACGTATTTCAGGTGAGCTGAGCAGCATTAGCAGCAGCTAGCTCTAAACAGTGGATACAGGAAAAACAGCTCTGAGGTAAATGTGAGATAACTGGTCATGTGACTGTATTATTATACTACACGGTAGGTCAGAACTCGGTTACTGTACTGTATACCACACACAGGGGGAGTATACAGTATGCAGTACATACTACTGTAGTCTGCAGTGAGCAGTATAGTGGTGTGCCATTTAAAACCCAGACATTATTTAAGATTGTAAGCCTCTGAAAGCCATTGTAAGACTTCTGTAGCAGTTCCAAAATTTCTAATTATATGTTTGCCCAAATTTAACCAACCATCACAACAGTTGTCCAATCAGCGCAGTGTTTCCACAGTAAACGTATGGATTTTATATATGCTCTTTACAAGTGTGCTTCTCTTACCCAGTTATCCTGTTAGGGGAAAACTCAGGAAAAGTGCACTGAGCAGCCTTTCTGTTGACTGCGATCAAAAGTTCAAGATTGTTAGTTTTCATCTGTAAACATGACTCTAATGTGATTATCTGTGCGATTTTATGGTCCCTTTGCACTGTATTTACTTTTGCAGGATGTCTGATTACCCAGATATATAAGAAAACACTGTACTGATTACGGTTAGATATCGTCCAGGGTTCTAGTTCATTGTCTCACAGATTTACTGGATGTTCTGCCAAAAGTAAGTATAAGGACATTGATATTTGGTTATAGAAATATATTTATTTTGTATGTAAGTAGTTTCAACTTTTTCTTTTTTAGTCTGTTTGCATCCGTATAGTTATTTATTTATTTATTAGGAACTAACTAAGCTTGATTCAAAACGCTTAGTTCAGGGAATGTAGCAGGAGAGTGGAAACATTACCCCCAGTGTTGACAAAAGCCACTGACACAAAATCAAACATTTTAACCCAAATAATCACAAATAAAGGCAGAACGTGACCGTATGTTTACTTCATGGGAAGTTATCCATCACACCCTGGCCATCACCTGTTCCAGTGTCTTTCCTCAGGCCAGTACTTCAGCCAAATGAGGTTCAAGACAACCAGGATACAAAGAAGCTTCTTCCCTCATGCCATCACAGTCATGAACAACTGAACATTACACATCCCCACTCCTCTAATACATCTAAAATCACATAAACACATATAATCTATATACAGGACACCTTTTCACACTTTTTGTTCTTCCTGTACTGCACTTTTTATTAATCTGGGTAATAATAACACACAACACTCAATTATCACATCTTCTGTACTTAACTTAGGCCTCTTCTTGGACTCCACGGCTGCACTTAGCATTGAGTAATGTAAAACTATGTAATAAACATATACAACACCACACAATGTAAGGTTTACAGGTATGTAAGGTATTCTGTGTGTGTGTGTGTGTGTGTGTGTGTGTGTGTGAGGAATGTGTGGTTTGTGCTTTGTGAATTGTTGTCACTCTCTGTGAGTTAATGTAACCAAAACAAATTCCTTGCATGTGGGAACATATCTGGCCCAAGACCCTTGATTCTGATTCAGTTATTAAAAAGGCACGAGGACTGTAATGATAGAGAGATTGAAAGAGATATCGGCGTGTTTCTGGCTGGTCAGTA
Organism: Prochilodus magdalenae; assembly: GCA_024036415.1. NCBI lineage: Eukaryota > Metazoa > Chordata > Actinopteri > Characiformes > Prochilodontidae > Prochilodus > Prochilodus magdalenae. Next base: position 90,119 of record JAMWET010005421.1, on the reverse strand, counting down.
AACGTCCACTTCTTCACTCAAGTTAAGACTACTTCGAAAGTTTCTGTTTCCATTCACGTTGTAACTGTGTAACTGTGTTTACAGGAAAAGCCCTTAGGATAATGCAAGCAAGCCGTCAAGCAGTGATATTCAAATCAGGTGAGCACAGTCTACTGCACCGTTGAGGTAAAACAGTATTAGCTCTTATCACTTGGATTTCTTTAAACTTAACCTGTTGTTGACTAATAAACAGCAAGAATACGGTATCAGTCAACAGTTTAGACACACCCAATTGAAAGGATGGTGTTGGTGATCTTACACACTCTACAGTCTTACACTAAACAGCTCCAACTGATGAGAGTCTGAACCAGTACACATCCTGATATAGCACATATACTCTTGATGTACCACAGTATGATATTTCCACCCCTAATAAATATTTAGTTGCACAACAAAAAAACGTTCATCCCTTTTGTCTAGCCTAGTTTAAACTCTAGTTACTCTTTCAATATAGTGAATATTCATGATGGACAGACCAACAGGACTGATCCAAAATTGATATTTATATCAGCTTCCACTGCTGGTTAATAGAGCAATTTTATCCCCCTTAAGGTCCTTTTTGGAGGGTTTTAAGGTGGACTGTATAATTCCATGAGTGCTATTTTATAGTTTAGTGTCTTCACATTTAATCCGGAGTAAAGCAATAAGATAAACATAAGGAGAACCTTCTGAGTAGCAGAGTCTGACTGGTACTGTAATCACTACAATTGTTGGCGTACAAGCAGGTTTTAATGGTAGATCCAAAGCTCCACCACTAGATGGCACTTCACCCACACAAATGTACACGTGTATGCACACGTATATGGAACTTCTTTACATAGAGTGGCCCGAGTCTCAGATTGCTTTGAGTTGTAAAGGCAATGCTAAATTATATTTGTAGATATAATGTTTCACACTGCAACACTCTGGAGCTGAGACAGAACCATTCCACTGAAGCACACTCTCCGTTACGACCCTAGTTATTGACTTCAACCTCTGGAATGCATTTGATTAGATTATCCTTTCCAAGCGAAGAAAAACAATTGCCACAGTTACAATGAGAGATTGCAGATAAAAAGTGCAAGCAAAACAAACACATTTAAATCCAAAGATAGCACACAGCTCTAACCCAGTCATGCGAAGCACAGCGTACGAGGACATCTTTCCAGCATGTGGAAAAAGAGCCAAATGAGATTTAGACATCAGGCTGCAGAACATGATCTAATGCAGTCTCCTCAAGCACAAGCGAATGAGATGACGTGACATGAGTGAGAAGACATGAAAAGACTCTCGTATCCATTTTGCTAGAAGTCTTTTCCGAACCAGAACTAGGCTATGATTTCTGCTTACCTCTGATCCGTGCTGAATATGACACATTCAGGAATTTTAGCACTACTGGGATTGAACAAGGCCTTGTTTCTATGACATTCTTCCTCCTGCCAAAGGTAACTTTTGGACAAGTCATGACATTTTTGTATCAGCCATGTCAAGTACGTGAGCAACTCACCAGGGGCATAAATCAGTAAAGAGAGGTAATAGCGTATAATAGCATATGTGTATATTCTGCTGTCATCTAGTTAATTGTATACTTGAGGTTTCTGTAATGCTGAACCAGGACCTATGATCTGTAGGATCTCTGACTTTGCTTCTCCATATGGCACTTTAGTCACTTTTAACTTTGACTATGTTGTCAGACTAATCAGACATTACACTCTGCTTTTTAGTGCTGTCTTGTATCTGGTGTTGACCCGAGGAGGATGGGTTCCCTCTTTGAGTCTTGGTTCCTCTTGAGGTTTCTTCCTTCCTAACTAAGGGAGTATTTCCTTGCCACTGTGGCCCTCGGCTTGCTCAATGGGGGCTCGAACACCAGATTCTTTGTAAGGATTCTTTGTAAAGCTGCTTTGTGACAACATCTGTTGTAAAAAGCGCTATAAAATAAATGCTGATTAATTGATTGATTGATTGATTGGAATGGCCTTTTCACATTGATCTTCTACGATGGTGAGTTTGGAAGCACTTATGTTTTAAAGGGGCATCTTGTCTGATGATTGCCATAAGCTTAAGTTTGTAGGATGTAGCAGCTACATATACGATCATTTTATTTGCTGTGACGTCATTTTTTTTATAGTGCAGCTGTATATTCTCAGTCATTCTAATACAAAGTCATATTTAAAGTTTGTAAAATGACATGTTTTGATAATAATCTTAAGTGACAATAAGTTTTTAAAAAAGATTAGCTGCACCCAGAAGGAGGTGTGGGATTGCAGTGCGGGAAGGAAGATAAAGGTTACCAGAAACAATAAATTATGGCTGATATGGCTAATATTTATTGAGCTACACATACAGAAGTCTGTCTCTCAGTATGGCGTCGGGCTAACACAACACGCCAGATATCCCAGTATGGAGTTGTAGAGGTTCTTAATGGTGTCCTGTGATAATCCATCCCATGCAGCTTGAATATCCTCACACAGTTCCTGCAGACTGTGCTGTAGGGTTGGAGGTGGAGTGACACCCGGACCTCTGGACGTGTGACATGTGACAATAACCTGTTTATCTTGGTGCTGAACACGGTGCCTCCACACACTGATTCGTTAGTCGTCTCCACCAAGACTAAAGCGGAACTAGTCACTAAAGATGTCACTCCATTGGAAACACTGGACAATCCATCGGCTCTTCTTCTCTGTAGTTTGTATGGAGAGCTCCTTCATGTTGCTTGTAGGTGCCTTCTTCCATCCACTGCCACCGGCAGCTTACAGCTTACATCACATGTGGGGTCAAACTTTTCAAACCTACCCACCAAGTTTCACTCCTCTCTGTTGATTCCTTCTGGGTGCAAGTACTTTTTGATGAAAACTACACTTTTTCATACCACAGTATATATGTATATATATATATATATTAAATGTTTCAGATCATCAAACAAAGGAATGTGGAGGAATTTTGACCCGCTCTTCTCTGCAGAATTGTTGTAATTCAGCCACATTGAAGGGTTTTCCAGCATGAACCACCCTTTTAAGGTCATGCCATAGCATCTCAGTAGGATACAGGTCAGGACTTTGAGTAGGCCACTCCAAAGTCTTCATTTTGTTTTTCCTCAGCCATTCAGAGGTGGACTTGCTGGTGTGTTTTGGATCATTGTCCTGCTGCAGAACCCAAGTTCGTTTCAGCTTGAGGTCATGGACAGATGGCCGGACATTCCCCTTCAGGATCTTTTGGTAGACAGCAGAATTCACGGTTCTATTTATCATAGCATGTCTTCCAGGTCCTGAAGCAGCAAAACAGCCCCAGACCATCACACTAACACCACCATATGTTACTGTAGGTATGATGTTCTTTTTCTGAAATGCGGTGTTACTTTTACGCCAGATGTAATGGGACACACACCTTCCAAAAAGTGTTTTTTTCCAGTCTCTTATGGTGGAGTCACAAACGCTGACCTTAACTGAGGCATGTGAGGCCTGCAGTTCTTTGGATGTTGTTGTGGGGTCTTTTGTGACCTTTTGGATGAGTCATCGGTGCGCTCTTAGGGTAATTTTGGTCGGCTGGCCACTCCTGGGAAGATTCACCACTGTTCCATGTTTTTATCATGAGGGGGCAAACACCTTTTCACACCACTGTATATATATGTGTTTATGTACAGTATATTGCCAGGATTCCATTTTTGCAGTGTATTGGTTAACTGTTAAAACAGTTTCTAAAGAAACCCAGAAGTCGCAGTAAGACATGGTCAATTGATGAAGACATTCCATTACTTCCATAAAGAACGTTCATCGACCCCCTGTCATTAAAATGACAGACCCCTGTAAACAGCAGCCGTGATGCTATTCATTCTGCCCTTCAGCGCCATGATTAACAGTCAATATCTTACCAGCCATTCATAATACTACACTGTCAGCGAGGAGCTGTGGCCCTAAGGGCATCTAGCTTGTAAATTTCACATTTTATGAGCCGTTTACTGTTAGTAGGCTGTTCAAGTAGGCCGTAGGTTCAAGGCAACATTTGCGATTTCCAAGAATTATTGTCTTTCTGCAATCCTTAGCTATTCGCACTGACTATGTGGTTTTCATCTTTTAATTATGAAGGTCTGAATAGGCTCTAATAAGCAATAGATTCAGTTTTGCCTTTTGAATAGCTAAGGGTTCAAAAGGCTCAACAGCTCAAAGCTTAAATATGTCACTCTCACAGCTTACATATCATTGCTGCCGAATGAAAAACTTGTATCTCCATTTTTGTTGATTTTCATTTTTACGCATCATATGACCTGCTGTTTACATTGTATGAACATTTCATTATGAATGGACCAATGGGAATTGGTCCATTGACTTACATTAACGTTAAATTAGGTTTTGCCCTCTGCTGTAAATTGCCCTTTTGGAGATTCTTAATTTTCTATGGGCAGAGATGGTATTAGCTTCAAAGTTGTTATAAAGTAATTTCTTATTTGGTTCGTGTGGCGTAGCGGATAACACCACTAACTACCACAAAGCTAATATCCCATGTGGGAGACTGGGATTCAATTCCCGGTCTGGGTGACTATGCTGTGCTACACCAATAAGAGTCCTTCGGCAAGACTCCTAACACTACACTGGCCTACCTGTAATATGATTAACCTTGTAAGTCGCTCTGGATAAGAGCGTCAGCTAAATGCCGTAAATGTAAATTTCTAGTAGTTACTAAATAATCCACAGTAATATACTGGATATGAAATCTTCAGAGAAATAACTAAGTCTACAGTTCTGTGGTTTTGTTCAGTGTCCTTTTCCCCGGTTTTAAGTTAAAAAAATTCTCTTATCTAATTGAATCACCATTTATTCTTTTTTGAACATATCATGATGAACGGATCAATGAAAAAATAACCCAAAATGCAAGAAAATCTCCTTACGCGTTGTAAACTCAAATGCATTCAGATTGCCTTAAACCAAGTCTAATTAGAATCATTGGACATTAAACGATTCCCTGAACTGAATACACATATACATACTACACATTTGAGCTTTTATGCATTATTTAGTACACCACGTGAATTGTACTGAACTGAACTTTCACTGTTTTGTTAAACTAAGTCTTGCCACTCAAGTTAAACTGTCGTTGTTTCTTTTATGGAAATTTAAAACAACCCAAAAGTAGTATGTAGGTCTGAGTTCACAGTAATACATTTAATTTAGGGAAACTCGCTGTCTTAAAGGGCTCAGGTCTTACATTTGCCGTATAGCTTTTTCCCGTCTGGTCAACTTTTAACCTTTATGTGTGTTTAGCTTCCAAGAACAGCCATAATTCATCTTTACATGAGCTTTTTCCCTCCTCTCTTTATCCCCAAACAGACTGTGTTTGTTAGTCTTCATGAATTATATATTGCCCCTGTCGTGCAAAAACCTCGTATCTCTATTTTCCTGTTGTTTGTTTGAGTTTTTATTTGTATCATTTGAGAATGGCAGATATCACTTCTATTGTGATGAAAACTCCATGATAAGTAGGCCATTAGAAGTAGTCGAGAGTTTTGCACAATAAAGCACTGTCACATTTACTTCCACTGCAAGCTTTCAACTAGGCTGCAAAAATAAGTTTCAAATACAGTGAGTTGTTAGAGTTACCTGAGCAAGTGCTTGGTCTGTACAACCTTGTTAAGGGCCAAATCAACATCGTCTCCATTGGCTCCCAGTATCACATATTTGCATACAGTTTAACTTGTATTACTCACCCTTTGTGTGATGTCTTCCCCGGTGAATGTATCCTTCTTATCCTACTTGGTTATCCACATAGCTGTAGATCTAGATCTACCTTAAAACCACACCGCGCTTCCTCTACTTTGATTAGTTGAATGTAACCAAATCAGGTAGAATGTAGGCTTAACACGTTAGAATGATCAATCACTCACACTGAAATAGCTCTTGTCTGATTTCCCTGAATACGCTGAGCACATATTTAATCAGCTTAGCTTCCTAACACAGTTATGTGAAACCACATTACATAGCATTTTAAGTAAGGAGTGTTTTCTAGAGCAACAAAGTTTCGTTCCAACAACAGCAGTATGTAGATTGCATCTGTTGTGATTGGTTGCTCTGTATTGTGCTGCTGTCAAAATGCAATCAAGGTCCAAATACTCCCTATTATTTGAGTGTGAATGGGCGGGGCTAAACCACTGTAGGATAATTAGTTTTTTCTTTGTTTCCATTAATTCTCGTCAAATAACAAGGCACTCTTTAGGCTGCTTAGATTCTATATGTGGACCAAGTTGTGAACCGCTGAAGCTGTGTTCACATACCACATTAAACGCATTTATCCTAAAAAAAAAGCATGAACAAATTCGATTAAGTTCTGTGGGCCGATTTGCCAAAGACAGTGCAGTGCCCCGCCAGAACAGACCCACATTCAGCAGCAGGATAAATGTTGATTAAAACCCAAATTATTCATACATCAAGCAGGAGAGAGCCTGGGAGGAACGACAACACACACATGGTAAGTTAGGCAAAATGGACAGACAAGAAGTGGGTTGTGGTTGGTGTGGCTTTAAACAAGAAGTGGATACAGGTTGGTGTGACTCAGCGGTTAACACCACTACCCAACACTAAGAGCTACTACCTCATGTGGGAGACCAGAGATCAAATCACAGTCTAGGTAGCAAATGTTAAGTTACACCAATAATCCTTGGGCAAGACTCCTAACACTGCACTGGTCACCTGTAAAACGAATAATCTTGTAAGTCGCTTTGGATAAGAGTCAACTAAATTTAAATGTAAGTGAATTTTACCCAACACAGCTGCTATAACCAAACAAACATTTATCAGGTAAATTCCCTCAGACTGTATAGGGTAATAAAGGAAAGGCATGCATAACCTGGCTTGCTTTAAAAAGTGTTTTTCTAACCAAATCTTGTCCAAACAACAAGTTTACTTCTCATCCATTATAGGTGTGCATGTACAAGGTGCAAAACACCATGTGAACTCTTATTGGAGCCCCTGAAAGTCACAGAATCAAACAAAATTCTGTCCGGTCTCCAAAAATAAACGTATTATTATGCCCATTATGCTGCCTCGGTTTGGCTGAATCACCAGTAATTGCCTGTTTCTGTCTTTCTTCACTACCTTGGTCTGCCTCAGGGTGGCGCAGTAATTCACCCAGTTGGTCTTTTTAGTCTACCAGCCGTAGCTCTTGCCCAGGATACCTCCGAAAGACTTTTCAATATGCAGTAGTAGCTTTGTAAATCTGAAAATCGAAATTTCTACAGAGATTGGTGGAACGAGTGAATTTATAAGGCTGTTTGTTTGAGTGAGTTTGTTTTCAAACGTAAAATAAAAGAGGAGATTTGTAAGAACTCAGTTACTGTGTGGAAGACCACAGTATCAAACTAGAAAGGAGCACTTTCAGAAGATAAGCTGTTAAACCAAGCATTTTGTTATCATTGATGCACCAGTAAGGCAAGGGAGCAGCCAGCCAACACTGGACCCCTGAACACCAGGGGGTGTCTTGCACACCGGACATGAAGCTGTTCTATTCATATATGCTGTTTTTCCTATACAGATATATGCAGATGTTACTGAATACACAATCCACAATACAAAATACACATCCTCTACAGGGAAAAAACCCAAATATGGATTTTGAATGTTGTATTTAAACATATGTGGAATCCAAATATGGCACCAAACGACAGCCAGAGTGGTTATTCTTATTAAAATGCTCTGTTCTAAAGAAACTTACCAAGTCAGAACTATTCACAGTGTTAGTGATAAGAACCAGATGTCTCAATGTTACATGTGAACAGTTAGACTGTCTAATGGCAGAAATAGTTTTTACCATATTTAAAAATTACAGCAGACAGGTACATGCCCAGAATAACTGGTGGTTTTGGATTATAAATAAACGTCTATATTTGCCATGAAGACATTGCGACCCCTGGTTCCATTCACCACCACTGTAAAGAAAGCTGCATCGGTATGATTCTCTACGATAAACTTTAGTGGTCGACAAAGTACACAAACCAAGTAGTTGAGTTGAAGTAGAGATCCCCAATGTAATACTCCAGTATCAGTAGAAGCTCCTCGCTTTATTACAGCTCTAATGTCCTATTATCATTTCTGGAACAGGACTCTTCATCAGCTCAGTGTAGGTGAAGAGACTCTAGTGTCTCACAGTCCACCAGTCTTTAATAGAAGCTCATTCATTAGTCTAACTGAGTTACTGTACACCAACACACTACTTACAGCACACTAACACATTACACTTACTGAGTTACTGTACACCAACACACTACTTACAGTACACTAACACATTACACTAACTGAGTTACTGTACACCGACACACTACTTACAGCACACTAACACATTACACTTACTGAGTTACTGTACACCAACACACTACTTACAGTACACTAACGCATTACACTTACTGAGTTACTGTACACCAACACACTACTTACAGTACACTAATACATTACACTTACTGAGTTATTTTACACCAACACACTACTTACAGTACACTAACACATTACACTTACTGAGTTATTTTACACCAACACACTACTTACAGTACACTAACACATTAAAATTACTGAGTTATTTTACACCAACACACTACTTACAGTACACTAACACATTACACTTACTGAGGTACTGTACACCAACACGCTACTTACAGTACACTAACGCATCACACTTACTAGTCACTGTACACCGACACACTACTTACAGTACACTAACACATTACACTTACTGAGTTACTGTACACCAACACACTACTTACAGTACACTAACACATTACACTTACTGAGTTACTGTACACCAACACACTACTTACTTAACACTAACGCATTACACTTACTGAGTTTTTTTACACAAAACACCCTACTTACAGTACAGTTACTGTGCACCAACACACAACTTACAGTACACTAACGCATCACACATTACTAGTTACTGTACCCCAACAACACTACTTACAGCCCACACTAACACATTACACTTACTGAGCTTACTGTACACAACACACTACTTACAGTACACTAACACATTTACACTTACTGAGTTACTGTACACAACACACTACTTACAGCACACTAACAACATTACACTTACTGAGTTTACTGTACACCAACACACTACTTACAGCACTAACTTACAGTACACTAACACCTTACACTTACTGAGTTACACCAACACTACTTACAGTACACTAACACATTACACTTACTGAGTTACTGCACACCAACACTACTTACAGTACACTAACACATTACACTTACTGAGTTACTGTACACCAACACGCTACTTACAATACACTAACGCATCACACTTACTAGTCACTGTACACCGACACACTACTTAAAGTACACTAACACATTACACTAACTGAGTTACTGTACACCAACACACTACTTACAGTACACTAACACATTACACTTACTGAGTTACTGTACACCAACACACTACTTACAGTACACTAACGCATTACACTTACTGAGTTACTGCACACCAACACTACTTACAGTACACTAACACATTACACTTACTGAGTTACTGCACACCAACACTACTTACAGTACACTAACACATTACACTTACTGAGTTACTGTACACCAACACACTACTTACAGTACACTAACACATTACACTTACTGAGTTACTGTACACCAACACACTACTTACAGTACACTAACACATTACACTTACTGAGTTACTGTACACCAACACACTACTTACAGTACACTAACGCATTACACTTACTGAGTTACTGTACACCACTACACTACTTACAGTACACTAACACACTACACTTACTGAGTTACTGTATACCACTACACTACTTACAGCACACTAACACATTACACTTACTGAGCTACTGTACACCAACACGCTACTTACAGCACACTAACGCATTACACTTACTGAGTTACTGCACACCAACACTACTTACAGTACACTAACACATTACACTTACTGAGTTACTGCACACCAACACTACTTACAGTACACTAACACATTACACTTACTGAGTTACTGTACACCAACACACTTCTTACAGTACACTAACGCATTACACTTACTGAGTTACTGTACACCAACACACTACTTACAGTACACTAACGCATTACACTTACTGAGTTACTGCACACCAACACTACTTACAGTACACTAACACATTACACTTACTGAGTTACTGCACACCAACACTACTTACAGTACACTAACGCATTACACTTACTGAGTTACTGTACACCACTACACTACTTACAGCACACTAACACACTACACTTACTGAGTTACTGTATACCACTACACTACTTACAGCACACTAACACATTACACTTACTGAGCTACTGTACACCAACACGCTACTTACAGCACACTAACGCATTACACTTACTGAGTTACTGCACACCAACACTACTTACAGTACACTAACGCATTACACTTACTGAGTTACTGCACACCAACACTACTTACAGTACACTAACACATTACACTTACTGAGTTACTGCACACCAACACTACTTACAGTACACTAACACATTACACTTACTGAGTTACTGCACACCAACACTACTTACAGCACACTAACACATTACACTTACTGAGCTACTGTACACCAACACACTACTTACAGTACACTAACACATTACACTTACTGAGTTACTGTACACCAACACACTACTTACAGCACACTAACACACTACACTTACTGAGTTACTGTATACCACTACACTACTTACAGTACACTAACACATTACACTTACTGAGTTACTGTTCACCAACACACTACTTACAGTACACTAACGCATTACACTTACTGAGTTACTGTACACCAACACACTACTTACAGCACACCAACACACTACACTTACTGAGTTACTGTACACCAACACACTACTTACAGCGCACTAACGCATTACACTTACTGAGTTACTGCACAGCAACACACTACTTACAGTACACTAACACATTACACTTACTGAGTTACTGTACACCAACACACTACTTACAGTACACTAACACATTACACTTACTGAGTTACTGTACACCAACACACTACTTACAGTACACTAACGCATTACACTTACTGAGTTACTGTACACCAACACACTACTTACAGCACACTAACACACTACACTTACTGAGTTACTGTACACCAACACACTACTTACAGCACACTAACACACTACACTTACTGAGTTACTGTACACCATCACACTACTTACAGCACACTAACACATTACACTTACTGAGTTACTGTACACCAACACACTACTTACAGCACACTAACACACTACACTTACTGAGTTACTGTACACCATCACACTACTTACAGCACACTAACACATTTCTGTAAAACGGAAGTCATGAAAAAGTGCTAGGAATTGGTTAGGAATGTTTCTCTCTGGGTGAGAGATGTTTTGTTATGATGGTGACAAAGTGTTTTCGTCCTAGATGCCATTTTCCTACAGGCTGTCTGAGTAAAGTCTGTGAGTAATAGTAGTTATATTTTACAGTGTTGACAATAAATGGACACCTTGTGAGTTTGTGCATTCAGGCTTGACTCATACTGCTAAGCACATCACTCTCTCTCTTTCAACTAGAGAGAGTGAAGGACATGTTGTGTCTACTGACTCAGACTGGGTGGTTCTTTTAATCCAGTAAAGGAAACGGCAAGTGCATGTGTGTGCGTTCTGTGTTTCAGACCACAAAGGACAAATTTCTCAGCTACTGAAACCCAACAGCCGCCACTGAGGTTTCCTGATATCCTATTTCTGCCAATACACCTACTGAATAAAACCTATAGTGGGTTTGTTTTCTTATAGCTTTAGGATCTCAGGCCAACAGCATGCCGGAACAAGCGCCAGCCGCTAATATAAACCCAAATCGGCTTAATGGGAATCCTGCCTTTGACAGGATGATTTTTTTTATTGAGGTGTGAAAATTCCACTTGAAGAGCTGAAAACATACATTAACATACCTCTGCAAAACCAAGGTTAGCGCGCGGACTCTACTTACTCATTACTCTAACCACCCCTTAGGAAATGTATATCTATAACGTCGGCCGCAGACCTCTAATAACAAGCAGGGTAACAACCGCTCATTATTTGGGCTTGAGCTAGAGATTTACAAATCTCAGGAAAGTGTTGCTGGACAGGTTCCCCTTGTCGTGAAAATGGTTAGCGCTTCAAGAGCGTCGCAAGACGCACAGTAAAGGCCTTGATTTATTCTTGGCGGCTGATAATTACTAGTGTCTTGCCATCTGTCAAAAGGAATGGACTTGGACGGTCCGAGGCAGACTTCGTGTTCTCTATGGGAGGCAATAAAACCTGACATGGGCCACTTATAAATCATCCACTGGTCGAGGGGGATGGTCCTTGCCTTGGTTAGATTACTCAATGCTGTGGAATGGACTAAGGACTTGCACTAAAAGAGTCTGCGTTGGGAATAGTTGCTTCCAAGAGAGGAGTTTAAAGCAGAGCATAGTTATTTAAGTGCAAATGACTGGAATCTGGTCGCGTTGCTATTGGTTTTGTTGGCTTCGTTAGTTGCTGCCTTTCACCTGCGAGAATTTCTGATGAGACTTTTAAACATGGGTTTAGAGCTAGTGTCATCAGCTTGATGTGATCCCCTCTATACCATCGCTGTCCAAAGTAAACAGGTATCTCCAGCAGAGCAAACTTTACAGGAGAGGGCAAAAACCTCATATGACTTCAATGTAAGTCAATGGAACCAGACTTCTCTCCAAATGAATTTGGGCCATTTCTCTTGGTCCCTTCATCATGAAATTCCCACACGGTGTAAATGGCAGCTGTTGGGTTCAAATGATGCATAAAAGTAAAAATAATCATCAAAAATGGAGACACATGCCTCATCAGGCCTATTGGCTCTGGCATCACTTAGACAGAGTTATGCAATGCACCTTATTCTGAAATCCAGAGCTTAAGCGAGTTGCTACTTACATGAGTCAAACGGTGTCAGTAAATACTGAGAGCACTAAGTGCTACAGAGTCCAGACCAAATCATTCAGTATTCAAAACAGCAGTGTTTACAGAGGAATCCTCTTTAGAGCAATTACTGGACTTTATTTGGGCTAATGCTGATGTAGCGCTGGCTCACTATTACAGCAAATGCATTACTCTGAAATCCTATCTATTTAATCATCATGACATCTTCAGTTAAGACTAAACTGAGAACAGAAGCTATTAGAGAACAGCAGTTCCTTAAATCACACTCCCCTCCATTAACTCCAGATAAGAAACCAGCCCAAATGCCCTAACGGCACTGAACTTTCGAAATTCTGTCCTAGCTTTAGCATTAACACCAGATTCTGTTTCCTTGGTTCCGTGCATTGACTGTTCACTATACGCACAGCGGTTAGTGAAAAACACTTATTTTACTTCTGAGGTTTATTTTACGCTGTTTTGAAAATCCCAGCAGACACCACCAACATTGTTATTGTTTTTATGATGTGCTAATGTTGATGAAATTCGTCATATAGAATATTATAGTGGTGGTGGTGGTGAATAATCAGAAGACAGAGCTGGAGGTGTGGACGTTTATTAGGAGGAATCACATAAGCAGACTCAGCTGAAGCATTTGGGAAAGGGAAACTGAAACTGGGGAGCAGTGACACGCTGATAAACAGCAGGGGGCGCTCTTACAGTAGTCATAATTTCCTGTTGATCACACTTTCATTTTGTTTTGATTACAGGTGTGCATGTATGGTCAGGTGTGCATTACTTGGCAATGACCATTGATTGTCGACTTTGATTGAGTAGGTTAAGATTTGCTAGCAGAGGATAAGATGCTGGTTTCCTAAATTCAGATTCGGTTTGGATCTGTAATACGAACGTGTGAAAAAACTTATCTGGGCCTGTCAGTTCTTAACTTTTGCGAAAATACGGCGCCAAGACTTCAGTTGCCCTCATAAAATAGCACGAGAACAACCAATACTGAGATCTGTTTATCTGATATCTGTTCAACTACTGTAAGCTGTTCTAATAAAAATTCATGTTGCCATTTTTATGTAACTGTGACAGGCAGCATACAAGTTATAACTATTAATAGAACTATCATAAAGGCTTTACACTTATTCATATGGCAAAAGGTTAACTTGTGTAGCTACCTTTTTTCATTACCTGTATATATTAATATTTCATCCGCCCAAAGATTTTTTTTTGGATCTATAGAAATATTTTTTTCTTTTTTTTCTTATTACCTGTATGTTTTACTCTTTTTACTGAAATATATTTTGATAATAAAGATATAAAATTTTGTTTATTTGTTATTAATGTCTACAGAAACCATATATTTTTTCTTATTACAGGTATGCTTTACTATCTTTGTCATTTTTTCTGAAAATATTTTAATTAGAAAAATATTTTTGGTCTGGGCCATCTCTCTCTCAGGTGTCTACCATGATAACGTTGGAGAAACGAACTTCTGCCAAAATGTTGGGTGATTTTAAAAGCCTTGGACACAATTTATTCTCCTTTCTTTTTCAACCTTTTATGTCATATTTTTATTCGTACTTTTTTTTCTTCATAACTGATGACAAATGATTACTACAGACATACTGACCTAACCAAAATTTTAAAATAAATATATAAATAAAAAAGAAAAATAGAAAAAAATTACTTGATGGAATCTTTTGAAACCACATTTTCTCTTTCTGTTTTTTTAGATGTATACAAAGATGTATTAAAATCTTTTCCACCCAAATTATTTATTTTTTTATAAAATATGATTTTTTTTGTCACTGTAGTCAACAAAACTCAATTTTACCAGAAAACATATTCATCAAAACCTGAATGTTGTGAAAACCTGGGAGAAAAATGCATTCACATGTAAATATATATCATTTCAGTCAATAATTATAATTTTAAGCCGAGTTTTCCCCAGCTCTGTGGTCTTGTGCCCAGACCTCTAAACAAACAACCCTTCCCTTTATGCATTACCCATAATGGGACCCCATTGCAAAGTAATAGCAGCCTATCTGGAAAGGGGCAAAACGTTCACATCGTAAGCGTTTTAACGGCTGGCGTCACTCAGCCGCAGTAGCCACCATAAAAGACAAGAGAAGGAAGGAAGCCATGCTTGGGGATGACCTCTCATTTTCTGAGTCGGGGCAATGGCCATGGCCTGCCCTAAAGCAACCAATTGGCCTGGGCAGGCTTGAGGGTCCAGTCTACTCGTGAGAAAAAGTAGGCCGCAGTAGGTTACCCCAGATAAGCCAACAGAGCTAGACACCCACCTGAGGAATATAGCCTTATCGGAGAACTCTAGAAACATGTCTAACCCAATGCCTCACACATCAAGATAAAACCTGATGACACATGACATCAGCAAACCAGTGAAGGGCATGCACAGGGCAGGGCATTCATGGACCATGACTGGATACACTGCAGACAACGTTTCAGAAACGGATCTGTTCGGGTATTGACTAGAGAACTGGAAAACTCGTACTTGTTTTGACAAGCACCTTCTTCGTTCCCCTTCAAACCACACAAACCTTGGCGTAAAATGCAGGTTGCCCGAGCAAGCAGCCATTACATGTTATAATTGTAAAATATTTGTCTTCTTCTCCCTGGCTTTGAAGTCCAGTGCCTTATCTATGCCTGTCCTCAGGTGCTGTTGGGACTTGATTTATGGCAGACTTACAAAGACACGCAAATTATACAGTTCGTAAGGCCCTGCACCAGGAGAGCAAGAAGCGCCATTCTGGAGACTCCTAATTGCATCCGTGGACAAATCTAAATAATGGGTCCTAAGTGTTTTCTTCCTCCTCTCACATGGTCCCAGTGCGAGAGGAAATACACAAAATACTGGTTATCTGATAAATGCACAATTTGTCACGATGGCCCACAGACAAATTTAGATGGACTCATGCGGTGATTAATCACCGCACCATCTCCCCGAGAATTAAAGGTGTCAGATTTCTTCCAGAGGTTCCCATGCCGAGCTTCCAGGCTTTTTTGGGAAACGTGATCAGTGGCATTTCCTGGTAATTACAATCTTATTAATGAGTAAAAGTGAATTCAGTGCAATTATGACACTACTGGAGATCTAAGCTGCAGGCCCTGCATGCGGGGTCACACTTATGTCTTCATAGTCTTCATAAACACTCCCATATAAGGCTTCTAAAACTTTCTGCATAATGTTTTAGTTACTGAATGATGTCGAACTGATGGAATAACAAAGTGGCAGGGAGTTTTGACAGCATCCTAAACTTCTAAGACCACCCTAAGACCACATCACGATATGTAGATGGTAGGCTGATGATGGACTGTTTCTTCAAACTCCAAGAACACAAAGGCTTTCCCCGCAGCCTAGAGTGCCGTAGGTAGGTGTAAACACTTTAGCTGAAGATAGAGAGTCCCAGAATCTCGGAGGTTAAAACAACAATGCAAAGATCTTGAGAGAGGTGCAGGGCGGAGGGCGTGTCTGAGGAGAGAACTGATCCATTTGCCTGGAGGGACCTCGTAAACAAGGTACACCATTCCTCATGGGTGACTGTACCATGTGACTGGAGGAGAAGGTGTTTTAAAAAGCGGCCGGACCTGTCGGGAGGAAGCAGAGGTAATCACAAGGTGTCTGGAGGCGCCAGCGAAAGGAAGGTCTGGGCTGTCGGCACGGCTGAAACTCCAGCAGCCCGTCAGCGCAGAGATACAGCAGAGCGGCAGCAGTGCTAGCGCGCAGTCATGGCAAGCCGCGGCAGCTTCGCTGGTTCCGAGTTCTCAGAGGAAGAGTTGGAGCTGAGCCTGCACGCTCAGGTTGATGATGACAGTGTTGACGGCAGCCTGAAAGATTCCTTTCCCAACAGTGCAAGTCCCAGCAGCGGCCACAGCGAGGCAGAGGAAGGCCAGGTCAAGAGGCGCAGCAGGCCGGTCCGCTCCAAGGCCCGCAGGATGGCTGCCAATGTTCGAGAGAGGAAGCGTATTCTGGATTACAACCAGGCTTTCAATGCTCTGCGAGTGGCTCTGAACCATGACTTGAGCGGCAAGAGGCTCTCCAAGATTGCTACTCTACAGAGGGCCATCAACCGGATTTCTGCACTTTCTGTGTTCCTCAGCAACAACCCACCCGCCGGAGTTGGCAAAGCTTGCAGCCACCGTGAATGCCACATACCACCTGCTCTGCTAAGGCCGGAAGCTGGGCAAGTGCCTTCTGGAGCTTCTATACACCTGGAGCCTCAGGGGTACACTTCTTGGAACCAACCAGCGGGGCACCAGATGCAGAATCCACTGAGCATGCACAGAATAGCTTCTGAGCAGCAAGTTTACATGGACACCTTAAGGCACATGGGCCCTGCATGTCCTCCATCACCGCACTATTCTTGCTACTCACCTGAAGCCCAACTTTACTCGACTAGCGGGACCTGCGGGAGTCCTACCAGTGACTCTGCAAGTCCTCCCAGATTCGGACGGCTGGGGGAAGCGTTTGGGTATCAGCCTGGGGCTTGGGGTTCTTGTTCCCAAGGCCACGTGGAAGGCTACGGGGAGCCGCCGCAGACTTTACCTTTCTCTTGGCACATGAACTACCTGCAGGATCCAGGCCCGCAGCACTGTTACCCAATGCTGTAATGCACAGGAGCTCTGAGAAAACTAAAGAGATGAGGACACTGTGTAAGTGCAATCTCTACAGCCTGATCTGATGCTCTAATACCGGACTAATACATGACAGATGTGATTATGTAGCAGGATGACAAACTGTAAATATGCTGAATGTAAAGAGAGTTCAAGCTGTTCAATACTGAGTGATCATGATTATGGCTATGATCGCAAAGCTGCGCTCATATGCCTGCATATAGGGAGCTGTGTGAAACGGTTATGACAGGAAGTCATGGTAGAAACACTCCACCTCTATGATATTCTCAAAGTAGGCACCCAGTATTACTGTAAATACATGTCTAATAAAGTTATGCAAAATATTAAAACAGGCCAATGCATGTTTGTGTGTTTGTCTGTCTGTTTGTACGTGTGAACACGAGTCTACCTAGTGTACACTTACCATGTACCTAGACACAGAGTCTGCTTCCTTCTGCTAATTTCTGGACAGACAAGTCTTTGATGTTCTTCCTGCCTGCTCATTTGCTCATGCCTGCCATAACACTATGGTAAGCAGACAGCTATGTGCTCTCTGATCCCTCAGTGTCAAACTGTACCCCATGCACATACAAAACTGAGGTACGTATAGACAATATACAGCATATCCTGAATTCCATCAAATCCAAGTCCTGTGTGCTAATTTCAGCTAGCTTAGCACTCCTGCATGCACACATCCTCATGGTCTGACCATGTGAGCGTGCACACCAAGCGGTTTCATCCCATAGAAACTGCCACGGAGGATGACACAAGCAGAGGTTTATGCAGGGTTATTATTTCCCAGTTGTAGCTCAATGAGACTCGTTGTCAGTTAAGTCCATATCTGTATTTTTTCATAACTATCATAACTATTAAATTATTATTTTGCAGTGTGAAGTGCATCCTCTGCATGTTTGCCCTTAAAACCACCAGGACAACCCCGAAACTCCAGACAGCATAAACACTGAATGTGAATGTAATTGGACCAACCATGTAAATAACTATGCAATAACAATGAAGTAGGAGGTATAGTGCAACATGAGAGTAATAACTTTTGACCTCTAACGGATGGGGGTTGGACAATGAAACTGAAACACCTGTCATTTTAGTGTGGGAGGTCTCATGGCTAAATTGGACCAGCCTGGTGGCCAATCTTCATTAACTGCACATTGCACCAGTAAGAGCAGAGTGTGAAGGTTCAGTTAGCAGGTAAGAGCACAGTTCTGCTCAAAATACTGCAATGCACACAGCATTATGGGTGACATACCAGAGTTCAAAAGAGGACAGAGTGTTGGTGCACGTCTTGCTGGCGCATCTGTGACCAAGACAGCAAGTCTTTGTGATGTATCAAGAGCCACGGTATCCAGGGTAATGTCAGCATACCACCAAGAAGGACGAACCTCCACCAGCATCACGTAGTGACCTGGCCACTATCCTGCAAGAAGAATGGCTTAAACTCCCTCTGACCACTGTGCAGGACGCAGTATATGTCATTCCCAAGACCAACTGACGCTGTATTGGCCGCAAAAGGAGGCCCTACACCATACTAATAAATGATTGTGGTCTAAAACCAGGTGTTTCAGTTTCATTCTCCAACCCCTGTATATATTTTCCAATGGAACGATAAATACCAAACAATGCCAAAGTGGAGTGTCTAATCCAGCCATCAGTAAATCCAGTGCAGTGGTTCCCAGCCCTGGTCCTGCAGTGCTCTGCCATTTTCCATACATAACACTTCATCCACCTCAGCAGCCCATTAGCGAGCTCCTGAGTGAGCTTTGCTCTGAGGCCCTAAATAGCACGGAGCATGGGTACTCCAAGACCTGGGATGGGAACCACTGAGTTTACAGAGTCTGTTGGGAACTTCCTCTCTTTCTCTCTCTTTCTCTGTGTTAATGAAAGCAAACTGTTAATATCAGACCATTAGCCTTGGTCCACAGACAGATTTATGGACTCTCAGGAAGGAAGCAGGAACTGGCTGAGAACCCCACCCCCACCCCAACCTCCCACTAACAACACCCCAACCTCCTCTAGCCTGCAGCCCTGAAGTACAACACTGGCTGTTTGAACAATGTAGAGGTCCCCTGGCTAGGGTGCTGTTGAAAGGCAGCATCACTGGGAATTTCACAGAGCTACAGACGTGCCAAGCCTAGCTCCAGTATCAGAGAGGGTGCTAATAGTGGGGGGTGGGGGTGGGGGGGTGTCATCACAACAAACATGGCCTACTCTTCCCACGTTGGCTAGATGGATCCCTATGACTGAATTAGTACTGGGTTCTCTATGGTTGAGCCATTGAGCACAGTTCTCTCAAAGCTGTCAAACACATGAGTCAATAAATGCATGTGGACACATCACAGCGGCACATCACTCACAATACAGTTTAGTGAAGGTTCAGCTGACGTAATGACCTCCCTCTCTTGTATGTGTGGCTCAATAAATATTTCCCATATCGGTCTGAATGTATCATCAGTTATTGTTCCTGGAAAGCTTCATCTTCCTTCCCAACAGCACTGCAATCCTACACTTCCTTCTGGGTGCAGTTATTGTTTTGATAATGTGTGTAAATATGCAGTCGTTTTGAAATTAATGCCTGCAGCACATTCCAATGAAAGCTGTAATGGCCAGTTTAGGACGAGGAACACTGTAAAATGTAGGTACAGGTAAGAAAGTGATCCATGTCCACTTCATTTTGTGTTCTTAATCTGTAGATTAGATTGCCTCAACTGGCCCATGGCTTCTGTTTAAGAGTGGCCTGCCAGACTACATTTACATTTATGGCATTTAGCTGACGCTCTTATCCAGAGCGACTTACAAGGTTAATGATTACAGGTAGGCCAACTTGGTGTAAGGAGTCTAGCCCAAGGACTCTTATTGGTGTAGCTCAGCATAGTCACCCAGACTGGGATTCAAACCCCAGTCTCCCACACGTAGAGGTGGCACCCTGAGTAGTGGTGTTACCCACTGAGCTACACCAATCACTATGCAGTCCTCTGCTTAGTGTCAGCAGTACTGTAAACTTACAGCGCCATCCACCACATTAAACTACTGAGTGACATTTAGTCAAGACTACATCAACATAAACCTAAGCCTGAAAACTAGCTATTCTGGCCAAATGGAAGTTAGAATTATTTTCACCAAGAGCTACACCGAATATGTGTGTCTCATATATTAAAAGGCTTATGGATTTTGCATGTAACAAACTGCAAACTGACCCTGGCCTTATAGCACCAACTTCAGATCAGAGCAAATTCAGTAGCTCAGTAACCGTTAGCCCTTTAAGGCTGAACAAAATGTGAAAAAAAGGGAATTTGGAACAAATGGAAGTCTGAATGTTTTTTCACCAACAGCACCACAAAATTTGTCTCATATTTCTGAAGGCTTATGAACTTTGCATGCAACAAAGCCGGAATATTACTGTAAATATTCCGGAGAGGGAAAGGGGAACTAAAGGAACAGCAAACAGGATCTAACAGGATCAACTTCTAATCAGAACAAATTGAGCTTGAACAAAAATGAGGCTACTCATTTCATTTAATAAAGTGATTTCTAAATGTGCTCGCCGCATTTATTTGATATGGCATGTGAAGGTGACGTCTTTATTGGGTTAAAGTGACGTCTGATTAAAGCTTTCTGTTTATTTCGATTATTCACATGAGCAGTTACTGATCCTATTTTCATTGGGTAAGTCAACAATACAGGAAGCATTGTGAATCTGTTGTACAGTGGTAGGAAATGCAGTAGCACACCAAAACCTCTGATTCTGTGCACTGATGTGTTAAACTGAAGCTGATGAACTGATAATTTGATTTTTGGGACCTACTCATGTGGATTTACATGCTTTATGTTTTCCCAAACTCCGTATTCATCCTCTATCTGAACCACTCTGTTAGAGCTCCTGTGTCTTTAAGCCCCGCCTGCTGATGAGCCCACTGTGTTCTAATTGGTCAGCTCATCTTATCTGTTCTGATTGGTCAACTGCCAGAGAATTTCTGGCCTCCAGTAGTTGCTGTGCATTGAGTGAGGGGTGCCATGTTGGACGGTAGGTGAACAATAAGGATTGTGTTACGAGATGATGTCATCGCGTCACATAGAGGAGGCTGGAATTTCAATGGGCTGTTTCAGAGAGCTGAGAGAAGTGGATTCTGTGGGGGAGAGTTTCTCCCTCTATCTGAACCACTCTGTTAGAGCTCCTGTGTCTTTAAACCCCGCCTGCTGATGAGCCTTCTGTGCTCTGATTGGTCAGCTCGCCCTATCTGTTCAGATTGGTCAACTGCCAGAGAATTTCTGGCCTCCAGTAGTTGCTGTGCATTGAGTGAGGGGCGCCAAGTTGGACAGTAGGCGGACAATAAGGATTGTGTTACGAGATGATGTCATCACGTCACATAGAAGAGGCTGGAATTTCAATGGGCTGTTTCAGAGAGCTGAGAAAAGTGGTTTCTGTGGGGGAGAGTTTCTCCCTCTGACGTGTACTTTGGGCTTTATAACCTTGGGGAATGTTTACATGCGTAAAAAGCTATAACACACTAAATGAATCATTGGTATAGAATATTTTGGCCTTCTGTGGAAAAACACTGGACACTCCTAATCTAGACTGTTACTAGTGTAAAGTTCATAAGCCAGGGTCCATCTACAGTGGTGAATTAACGCTCATGTCACATGTCCCACTACCACTGAAAGTTATCTACAGATTTTGGAGCAAAACGAGATTCAACAATTTCAGAAATGTGCATGGAGTATTACAATGCCAAGCCACATACTGCACATACTACACATAAAATACTGATAAGTCCATATCTGTATTGTTTCATAACTATCATAACTATTAAATTATAATTTTGCAGTGTGAAGTGCATCCCCTGCCCTTAAAACCACCAGGACAACCCTGAAACGCCAGACAGAATAAACACTGAATGTGAATGTAATTGGACCAACCACGTAAATAACTATGCATTTACAATGAAGTAGCAGGTATAGTGCAAAATGGGAGTAATAACTTTTGACCTCTAACGGATATATATTTTTTCCAATGGAACGATAAATACCAAACAATGTCAAAGTGGAATGTCAGCCATCAGTAAATCCAGTGCAGTGGTTCCCAGCCCTGGTCCTGCAGTGCTCTGGAATTTTCCATCCATAACACTTTAGAATATTTTGGCCTTCTGTGGAAAAACACTGGACACTCCTAATCTAGACTGTTACTAGTGTAAAGTTCACAAGCCAGGGTCCATCTACAGTGGTGAACTGACGCTCATGTCACATGTCCCACTACCACAGAAAGTTATCTACAGATTTTGGAGCAAAACGAGATTCAACAATTTTAGAAATGTGCATGGAGTATTACAATGCCAAGCCACATACTGCACATAATACACATAAAATAAAGCATGGCATTTTGTGTATTTCATACTGATTTCAGCAGAATACAAGTCAGACCTCATTTTCCAAGTCCTGCTTACAGTGCTTTATTAGCATTTCAAACCTGTCCCAACTATGTTCTGCATTGAGGTTTATGGATAAATTGCAAAATTTTCTTCGGGATCAATAAAGTATCTATCTATCTATCTATCTATCTATCTATCTATCTATCTATCTATTTATTTATCTATCTATATGTCTATCTATCTATCTATCTATCTATCTATCTATCTATCTATCTATCTATCTATCTATCTATCTATCTATCTATCTATGTCTATCTATCTATCTATTTATTTATCTATCTATATGTCTATCTATCTATCTATCTATCTATCTATCTATCTATCTATCTATCTGTCTATCTATCTATCTGTCTGTCTGTCTGTCTGTCTGTCTGTCTGTCTATCTATCTATCTATCTATCTATCTATCTATCTATCTATCTATGTCTATCTATCTATCTATCTATCTATCTATCTATATGTCTGTCTATCTATCTATCTATCTATCTATCTATCTATCTATCTATCTATCTATCTATCTATCTATATGTCTATCTATCTATCTATCTATCTATCTATCTATCTATCTATCTATCTATCTATCTAAAGGTAATTGTGGGTGATTATGTGTATTCATGGTTAAACAGTATGGTATAGTAAAACAAGTTTCACTAAGGATCAAGTAAAAACTGATGATTACCATTGTACACCTCCTAACATACATTTCAGACATCATTAGCCTGCACACATTACATTAAACTAACATGAACATGTAATATCAGACCTTAGTTTATGTTATTACAGTACCAGTCAAAAGTTTAGACACACCCAACCAAATGGATGATGTTGAAAGACTCCACAGGTGATGAAATGCCTGAAACTTTACATATCCTGATACACCACATACACTCTTGATGTACCACAGTATTAGATTTCTCCATATCTCCACCTAATATATATATTTAGCTGCTCAATAAAGCTCCACTGCAGGTTAAGCTGTTTTATCGTCCTGTAAAGTTACATTTAGAAGGTTTTTAAGGTGGACTGCATAATTTCATGCGAGTTATTTTATGGTTTCTATGGGTAGCCATGTCTAATTTTTGACTGGCACTTTATATTATATTATATTATATTAGATTAGATTAGATTAGATTAGATTAGATTAGATTAGATTAGATTAGATTAGATTAGATCATATCTAGAGACTCTATACCATCACTGTGTGGAGAAAATCTGCCTGTCTACATGTCACTGTATAATTCACACTATGGTAACAGAAAGCCGTTGAGTGCAGGAGGCTGTGTGGGTGGAGGAGAAGGAGGAGGGTGAGGTGCTGGCTTCTTTCTCATTGCCTTTTTTTCTGAAGACTTTCATGAATCATGGAAATCCCTGACTCAACTGAAGCGTGTTGACTGACAAATGTAGGTGACGACATGTCTCCCTTCCTGCGCGCTGTGGCAGCGGGCCAAGGCATCCATACCCACATGGGGCTGGCTGCATGTACTCACTCTAGGGTGCTGGCCGTGAATGACTTTTAGTTGTTTTTTCCGGTCTCTGTACTCTTCTCAGCTTCGGCAAATGGTGGAGAGGCATGCAGGGGCCGTCAGCGTAGAAGTTAAAGCAGTGGGTCCGGGGACCGGCTGTTTTGTGACCACTTGGCCACTAGGGGACAGTAATGCAGCAGTCAGACATGGACAAACAGAGGCTAAACAAGTTGGTGAACCATGAGAGGTCACAGTGATTGCGGGTCAGAACAGAAGCATGTTAAGAATGTTAAGAACACAACAATAAATTCGCCACTTCTAAACACACAGACGTGGAGAATCAAGCCTGGCGAAACAGCATTTACCTGAATGGAAATGCATGTTCATGCGTAATTGAATATGTAATTAATTTGCTATAACTGCCCTCTGGTCTCATTCTGCTGGGTTATGTTCACAGTGCTGGTTAGTTTTGGGCAGACCAGCCACTGAGTTAGCGACTGGGTCAAAAAGCAACCCAGCCCAAAGGCCTATTTTCACGGTTTGGTGGCTTCTTTTCAGGCACAGCTTTACTACATCAAAGAAATCCCCCAGCCTGTAAATCTGCAGACATCATGTAGTGTTTGGGTTTAACTAAGTATCAGTTGTTTCAGCTGGCAACTAGGTTAAGAACTATCCAGCGCATGCACGAAGAACCATCAACTTCATGGAAGAAATGTGATGGGAAAATATCTTAAATGAGCGTGAGATCCCTTACATGCTAGCTGACAAGAGTGGTTGGTGTAGCTCAGTGGATAAGACCGCTACCTGCCACGGAGCCACCACCACATGTGGGAGACTGGGGTTAGAATCCCGGTCTGGGTGACGATGCTGTGCTACACCAATAAGAGTCCTTGGGCTAGACTCCTAACACTACACTGGCCCACCTGTAATGTGATTAACCTTGCTCTGGATAAGAGCGTCAGCTAAATACCATAAATGTAATGTAACTGGTGAACAGAGGACCAGGACTGGGACCAAACAACTGTGTGACCATTAAATATCCACTTGTGAGTAAGGCAGGTAAGTAGTGTGCATGTGAGCATAAACACTGGACTCCGGAGCGATTGCTTAGTGCCCCATGTACAAGCCTCTGGATGTAGTCTTATGATGTGAGGCTTGCTTCAGTTGGTCAGGTTCAACAAGCGTTATAGCTTTTGTTTCTTCATACAGGAGGGTTAGTGGCAGTTATTGCCCAGTTATATGACTCATCATCAAAAGAACAGCTGCACCCAGAAGGAAGTGTGGGATTGCGATGGTGTTGGGAAGGAAGATAAAGGTTACCAGGAACAATAACTGATGATACATTTAGACTGATATGATCAATATTTACTGAGCTACACATACAGAAGTCTGTCTCTCGGTATGGCGTCGGGCTAACACAACATGCCAGGTGACTAATGGTGTCCTGCGATAATCCATCCCATGCAGCTTGAATATTCTCACACAGTTCCTGCAGACTGTGCAGTAGGGGTGGAGGTGGGGTGACACTAGGTCTTTTGGACGTGTGACAACAAACTGTTCATCTTGGTGCTGACCACGGTGCTTCCACACACGGGTTCGTTGGTCGTCTCCACCAAGACTAAAGTGGCACTCGTCACACACCATTGCACTCTTTGGTGACTTGATGTGGTGTTAGGGCAGTCATCGTAACGGTCAGCATGGATGCCGTCTGCATTGTGCTGCTGTCTGCCAGTGGTGCTGGCACTAACAGGATGACTCCTGGAGGGCGTCACTGCTTGATGTCCACAAGCATGGCTGTCAGGTCAGTCAGG
The DNA here is from genome assembly GCA_024036415.1 of Prochilodus magdalenae. Classification (NCBI taxonomy): domain Eukaryota; kingdom Metazoa; phylum Chordata; class Actinopteri; order Characiformes; family Prochilodontidae; genus Prochilodus; species Prochilodus magdalenae. The sequence goes on along the minus strand of JAMWET010005421.1, from coordinate 63,835 downwards.
TTCAGCGTACATCACAGTGACCCACAATAGAGTTAACCCAGTCTGCTGGACAGTTAAATGAAAGTAACTCTTGACCCCTGAGGCCTCTATAAAGGAAAAGGCTGACCATAAAGTGCCTGCAAAGCGTGGATGGCAGTAAGCACCAATTACAGAACAATTAGTGGGCTGTGATTTGTGTAATGATAACTGGTGGCCATTGGCATCGTTAGCAACAGTAGTGCATCTGACTAAACTACTGCTGTAGCAGCTAGCCGAGCATGTGCACAAGGCAGCTGGTGATAGATATACAGTATCTGCCTGGCTGTGAATTTTATGAGAGCAGAATAGCGGTGATTTAGACTTTCTAATGCCATGAGTCAATAATAACACTTACACATCAGCCCCGCGGCACACAGCACCGTCAGCCCGATCCGCCTCCATGACGTCTTCCGTCTCCGGAGCCGTTGGAGAACACAGAGCAGGAATCCACTACTCGAGCCAAGACAGTGGCAGCATGGGAGTGTGAATGGAGATCAGTGACTCATTCGGCTGTTTTCTGTCCGACTGTGATGATAGACCCAAGAGGCAGACGCACAAATACTGAGTAAAGATACAGAGCGGTGGGAAAAGGAGCCTCAACCCAGTCCCGAATGAAAGGATCGTTACCTTATCGTTATAACGACCTGGGTAGAAGTAAATGGATCAGTGCAAGAAGGAACTGAGTGGTAGCAGCTTAACAACAACTCCTCAAATGTTGCCAAGATGTAAACACAGGCATTCAGAGTTGTTCAGCGTCAAATGCTCCATTCCTCCTTCTTCATTCCAAGCTTCCTTTACTGTTCACAGTGGTGGTGATGGGAACCAGACATCTGAGGAGTTTAATGTTTCTGAAAGCTCCTTCACAGAGAGTTATTACATGAAATGGTGATGAGTATCTTTGCTGTCCAAATAAAAACAGGCATCTCCAAAATGGCAACTTTACAGGAGAGGCCAAAACCTCATTTCATTTGAATGGAAGTCAATGGAACCGGATGTCTTTCTATGCAGTTCTGGGCCATTCCTGTTGGTCATTTCCTCATGAAATTTCCACACAGTGTAAACAGCAGGTCATGTGATTAAATTAGGCATAAAAGTAAAAATCAACAAAAATGGAGATACATGTCTTTCTTTGGACAGCAACCGTATGCTGTCTGATGTTCTTTAGCATACTCCTGGGTTTAACCTGAACATGTTCCGGTTACAAGGTATATACAAGGTTCCGTAAGGCAAAATTGTCCTCCAGGAGAACGTGTTCTTTCAGATATACTACTATTTACCATTATCACCTTAACATATCGTCACTGTCCAAAGAAAAACATGTATCTCCATTTTTGGTGATTTTTGCTTTAATGCCTCATTTGATCCCATAAGCTACTATTTACACTGTGTGGAAATTTCATTTTCAACAGAAATGGCCCAAAACTGCTCGGAAAGACGTCTGGTTCCATTGACTTCTATTCAAATTTAATGAGGTTTTTGGTCTCTCCTGTAAAGTTGCCATTTTGGAGATACCTGTTTTTCTTTGGACAGCGACGATATCCAAACTCAGAAGACATGTAGGTTCAGGTGGTGGTTTAGGATATGAAATAAATTGGCGATGTTTGAGTGGTAAGCATTTCAGTCGAATTCCCTTTGTGCAGGAACAGTTTGCAAGATGCTGGGAACTCTTTTGGTCCTTAAATGATCAAACCAGAAGAAGCACCTTCAACTTTGACTGACAAAAAATTAGAATACACCATAAGGGCAGCAGCGATACTTCTTCATCCTCTCATGTTGGACTAGTTAGCTTCAATGCTAAGGTGACTCCCTATGGCCTCTTGTGGTATTACAAGACAGGATGGGCAGGGACTAGCTAATTAGCATGCTAAGTTGCTAATAGTGGATATCTCCGCAACACCATATGTACATGTAGTTGACACAGTTAAATTTTAATCATTTAAATTAATTTTGTTTAGGCGCTAATGTTTTAGGCTCTGCTGTTCTACCTCTGGCTTCTTTTTGTCTCAATCAAAATGCTAAGGATCCACTGTGAGAGGGGAAAAGTCAACCAAAGCAGTCCAGGTGCTTGGCCACCAAAATGGTATGAACTTTAACCAAAAACTAAGGACTTGGATCAGGAACTAAATCTTAGTGGTTAATCTGTAAAGTGAGCATCAAAGGCAAATGAGTAAAAGAACAGGAGTTCTCAAAACTGGAGTTCTAGACTATTGAGAAAATGGGACTCCTGACAATCACCTGGAAAACTGGGTAGACCACCAAAACTGTCCCCATCAGACAAAGAGCACTTTCATCTTTGAAAGAGAGAGGAGAACATCAAGCTCAGCCTTTGCTTTAGATCTGAGAACATCCACAGGTGTTTCTGTCGGTCCCTCCACTGTGAGAAGACTCCTCAACGCTATGGAGGTCTGAAAGGAGGTGTAGCTGTTCAAGAAGCTCCTCACTGAGAAAAGGAGACACACACATCCAACAAAGAAGCTGCTGGTGTTCTCGGAACAAAAGTCTGACCACCCTAGAGTCTAGACCTCAACACCACTGAATGTTGGGTAGTGACAAGCAGAACATGCAACCGACATGTAAGACTGGACTTGTGGAAGGTGTGGAAAAACATCCATTTGTATTAGATGGCTTGGAATTTGACTGGGCCTCGACTAAACGCTGAGCTTTCCATAGTACCACACACACACATACACACCAGACAGAAAACACACACGGTTAATAACCGCACACACACACAGACTGCTCTGACAGCGTAAACTGACCCGAGGACATTTCCTCACGTTTGGTTTGTGCCAGCGACGTGCGCAAACAAACAGCCCAGCGGCGGGGAGGGCTGCATTGCTCAGATTGAAATGAATGCACGCTAGTAAAAAGTATGACACCTCCAGACAGCCATCACAGCAGTCAGAGCCAAGGTCAGCGGAAACAGTAACACGGCGTTGTGTCATAGACAAGGTGAGAGCTTGAAGGTGTTTATGATGGAGGAGGTTGTAATTCATCATGCCCAGATCTGTACATGCTGGAGTGAGTGGATGTATTCTAAGCGTGAGTGGTAGGGGAGAAATATAGCATCATGGTGTTTATTATATCTATTTAAAAAAATTAATTTCTGTAATCGCTTACAATACCCTTAACCATGGGGAGCGCTCAGCCTGGCGGTTACTTGTATTTGTATTTTTTTCCCATTTATAAATAAAATCTTAGTTATTTGACCCTTGTTTGAGTTTATCGTCGGTTTATTCTGGGTCGTCTTTCTTTCTATTTAGTTTTTTCCAGATTAAAATCCATATGAATTTATTTTTCAACCCTTCAAGCTGTAAATGCTGGGCTCCACTGAAAAAAGCATTGGTATGGCATAGTGAGTAACGCCTCAGCCTCCCATGCTTTAGACTGGGCAGGCAGCCTACACTATATCAGTAAGAGTCCTTGGGGAAGACCCCTAACACTACCTTCACCTACCTGAGTGGGAAGGGATAGAATGGTCGCTGTAGAGAGAAAAAGAAGTCGCTCTGGAGAAGGCCGTCTGCCAAATACTGTAAATGCAAAATGAGGGTCGCCCTCAATGTATTTCGAACTGACAATAAAGGCTGAATGATTGATTGATTGATTGATTGATTGATTAATTGGTTGATTGCTCATTTATTACCAACATGCACTATGCTCTACAGCTGTCTCAACCCTGCTTCGCCTTTCTTTCAATTTAGCTTTCCAGATTAAAATCCACTTTCACTTCTTTTTCAGCCCTCCAAATTGTAAATGCTGGGCTACATTAAAAAAAGCGGTTGGTATAGCGTAGTGGCTAACAGCTCAGCCTCCCACACTGTAGACTGGGCAGGCACCCTACACTATACCTGTAAGAGCCTTGGGGAAGACCCCTAACACTACCCTCACCGACCTGTGTAAGAAAGGATAGAAACTGTAATTCGCTCTTGAGAAGAGCATCTACCAAATACTGAAAACGCAAATGCAAGATAAGGGCCGCCCTCAATGTATTTTCTTTTGAAAAATAAAGGTCGGTCAATTGATTGACTGATATATTGGATATAACCTAATTAAAAAGAAAACAGAGGTGAGATCAGGTTCCCTGTGGCTTTAGACTTTACAGTGTGTAGCAGTGAACATAACCTGGAAGCATTACACTCCCGTATAGCTCACATGGAGAAACCTTTGACCCCAGCTTGGCCCCAGATTGCAGCTTGTCTTTCAGCTCAAGCCACCAGATGGTGGCAGTGCACCACAGTGTAGAGGACCTGCCTCGGGCCCTCCACAGCACCTTGGCCAGAGTCTGTACGGATTTACAGTCTGGACTGGACAAAGTATGAGAAGATAGAATAAGAGAGGGGGAAACCAAGACCCCAACACTGAACACCACACCTGCTCATCCTCACGGTGTGACACTCCTTCAAACATATTTGCACAGCAGATATGAATCTTAGTGTGAATTCCTTCATTTGAGACTAATACATGTTAGACAGGCACTGAAATGAAAACGCAAAACAAAAAATTAAATTATTAAAAATTGAAAAACAAAATCAGATATACCTACAGTGACAGAATATTTTACTTCAGAAACTATTTTAGTCCTTTAATATCCTCACCAATAAATATCCTAACGAAAAACAGATTTATTTTTTTGTTTGGGGGCAAAGATTTTACTTTGGATTACATTAGCTTAGCATAGACAGCTTTAGCATAAAAAAAACAATGGTAGATCATCTCATTTGGTAGATCATCTCATTTGACCCTTTTAGGCTTCTGTCTGTCATATACAGTTACCTAATTCTGTTCATCCAAAGCTCTGAAACTGTAATCTACTCATATAATGAGCTCACCTTTGCAAATTTCATAAATAACAATCCACATGTGTGGAGTAGATTACTTGTTGCTTGTTTCCTCTACAGAGGAGAACATTAAAGGCGTATGTATTGAAAGGTCTGTGTTTCAGTCTAACATACCTCTGCCAATTGGTAGAGATGGCACAATCAAGTTGAGTTAAGCTCAGCACCTTCTTTATCAAGATATAATGACTCTACCAAATGTGCGCTACCAAAAACCTGAGCAGAACATTACAGGGTTTAGGAATATTTAAAAAAAAATGCTTTAGCTTTAGCTTTTCCCTCACTTCGCTGTGATGCTTAAGCTGGACATACACTACACGACTTTTCAAATTTTAATAGGTCTCAAAAAACAGACATTACAAACTTAACCTTAGTCTGTCTCAGGATCTCGTCTTTTTGTCGCCAGGCCGTTCACACTGTACAAATCGGTGAAGAACCCAAACTCCCAGATCTCCTCAGATATCATGTGATGCAAACAAAGCTAAACCTCCTGGATCAGACCTGTTTGGTTTTTATGCTTGGTGGAAATGGGGCCTCCTGGATTTCCTTGCTGCTGACCTGCATACCACGCCTTTTGTCTCTCAATGTCTCTTTGCCTGGTTCTCCACGGTTCTAGCTCTCTGAGTGGCTTTTGTTTGAATCAATCCCTGAGTACTTCTCTGACCTTCCCGTACCACAGGACACATGAACGTACTGAGTCATAAACATCACTTCAGAACTCATTTGCTGGGCTAAAGATTGACCCGTTTCCCCTCTCACACTACCAGATGAGCTCATTTCCACATAAGGGCCAAATGTTTCTATACGTTGTATGAAAACACCCAGCCTATATAACGGAGGGATTTTGGCCTGGATGAAGAGAGGGAAATACTGGCCGTATCCCTTTCCCATCTGCTTGTGACGCTGGTCTTCTACCATACAGTATGAGTAGACTGATTGACAGATCAGCAGTGCAAAAATCAGGCACCCTGTGGTTCAGTGGTGTCCACTGCAGGTTTCATATCACACTGCAAAGACTGCAACGGTGCCGTGACAGACTGTCATGGAGTGACTCAGAATGGCAGCGGGTCATCGTCAGGGACGAGTCCCGCTTTTGTCTTAGTGTAGACGACCAACGAATACGTATATAGAGACACCATGGTCAGCGTCAAGATAAACGGTTTGCTGTCACAAGTCAGACATCCAGAAGACCCGGTATAACTCCACCTCCACCCTACCGCACCATCTGCAGGAAGTGTGTGAGGATATTCAAGCTGCATGGGATGGATTATCACAGGACACCGTTATGAACCTCTACAGCTCCATACCGAGACGTCTGGCATGTTGGGTGGTGTTCTTTGCAATGGACAACCAACCATTCCTTATTGTCGAAGACATTGTAGCGCCTGCATTGTAACCGTGGTAACCTTTCGTTTATAGTATAATTAGCTTTGTTTGTTTTGGTTTCTCTCTCTGCTAACGGGACACATCAGCATTCATATCCGAAAGGCATTTCCACTTGATGAGTGACAGCTGTGAGGAAGTGTCTGCAGAGGACATCACTCATTTCCCTGTCCTCTGCCCATGAACACTTGTGTCAGCTGGACACAGGCTGCCATTCTTCATGCTGATCTTGCGGATGTGTGGAGCCGTGGGGTGACAAAGCTGCTTCTTGAAGAGAACTGGAGCCCCACTGCGTTCAGCTCCTCTGTCAGTCATCGTGTTCTGCAGAGGAGCTCCTCCCTTCGCCGAGCATGCTGCTCATCAACCAGGCAGACCAACATGTAAACCCTTAGCATCCGACACACTGAGAGAACATGCAGGCTTTGGCCAGAGAGATAAAGGGGTTCCGGTGATCAAACGGATTAGGGATACAGTGTTTGCAGGAAGCATCATAATGTCCTGCAGAAGACACTGAAGCTAGCTAGGGCCAATCTGTAAGCAGCATGGCATTGCCAGGAGAGTAGCGTCACCTAGGGGAGTGGGATTAAGGGGCTTGCCTACGACTAATACCCGGTTAGATCTGGAATTTGAACCCCCAGTTTTTCAATTACTGCCCTTAACTCTCCTACCACTGGACTGCTGGCCACCCCAGCTGCAGAAATAAGTCACCTTGTGTGTTTAGGTGGTTGTAGCTTCAGGCTCATGCAGATGGCGCTACAAGAGGATGATGGAACTAAAAACACCTGCGGGGTGTGAGTGACGGAATCCATAGATTGAGAAGAGGTGGTACGGTGCAGGGAATGTCTCGTTCCATGTGTGGAAAATGGCTCCACAGCAGATGTTAATGATTGGCTAAAAGGATTGACTGCATGTGGGCGTAGCCAAAGACCATCTTTATCTACACCTGAATCTGCAGGTGTGTGGAAGTGTACGGTCTAACAGTCGTGTCTAAAATCCCAGTCTACAGGGAACTCTCCTCCTGGAATTGAGAAGGCATGCACCAAATCTGGCCCAACATTTCCAAACACTGATGTGGCCTACATCCAGGAAACGTGTCCAGTCCATGCAAAATCCAGTTATAGCTGTTATTGGTGCTCGTGGAGGTAATACACGCTACTGGGTAAATTTCAATCCCAGATGAGTTTTTGTCCAGTTAAATTTCAGAACCACATTACATTCAATTTGCTGGTCTCTTATACATGACTGTTGATACCACTCAATTACTTTAGGTTTCTACCTGGCTAGTTCGGATGTTGTAGCATCCTGCTAATGGCTCGTGCAACATGGAGGCTCATGGGAAGCAGACTCGCAGTACAAGAGATTTTAAACCTTGTTAATAGCTGTGCCTTTTAACTCAACTATGTGTAAAGGTGTTCCATGGGCTAGTCTGTTTTGGGCTGTGGGGTAGTTGGTCCAGCATTGGTCTTTACCACCATGTAAAACTGTACAGTGCTGTTCAGGACTGGACACCAGTTCTGGCATGTTCAATAAAAGAGCATTCACTTACAGCACTATGTTTCCCGTCTCCTTCTTTGTCTTTGCTTACATCACATGCGCAGGTGAGCATGAAACCGGAATCACTGACTCATGATTGGCATGTCTCCTGTCGGTTGATTCCTTCTCGGTGCATCTATTTGCGTAACCCACCTTTTGATGATGAGTGTACATTTAAAGCAGCTCCAAGGATGCACTCAGGTGCCCTGTTGTTGCTCGGGCTGTTTCCAGCTCCGGGTTTGGACGTTAGGCCTCTCCGCCTCTCGCTATTTCTTTCTTTCTCTCCCTCCTTTTGCTCTGGCCGGCTCCTCCGTGTTTTCAGTTGTGGAGAGTTTTCGAGGGGACGGTGAATTTGCGGTAATTGCTCAGCGTGCGCATGTACTCAGCCCCCACGGTGTTTCCTTGCTCGCCCTTCTCTCCTCTCTCTCTAACTTGCCTACGTCTGAACCTCCTTATTTCCCTGGAGAGCCAAACTCTTTTCAGACTAACAAAGCCCAAACAGAATTCCTACGGCCCCCCGACCCCAATCGAAACAAATCCCGAGCTCAATACAAACACACACACACAGATGTGATACAGTGCAGCCCCGCCGGCCTGGTAAGCTAACGTCATCCCTCAGCCATTGTTTTGTAGCGCGCAGACATTATTCCTTATGTCACAGAGGCATTACAGCCTTATTGTGCAAAAATGATATTCATTACCCGCTCGCCGGAAGGGCCCGGAAATGAATATTTATGGCTTATGCCTGTAAACTGTCCACAGGGACCTGAGAGGGTTTAACGTATATGAAATCACGGGGAAATAAACGCAAACAGCAGTAATGCTCAGTCCTACATCACACGGCAACACATGAATAAACGCATACGTACAAAATCAAACACGGCCTGCTCGTCGCACGGGGGCCGCCGGGAGTATTAGGGCCTGAACGCCGCGCTCACGCTTCATCGTTTTGTTCCGTGTTTGTGCACAGGGAACCTGGGACCTCTTGGTTAACAAACAGAGTTCATGCTGGGAGATTTCTTGAAGAGATGCCATCCTCCCTGCGCTTTCCGCATTGCATGCACATCCATCACCCCGCAGACTTGCGCTTTATTAGCAGGGCTTTTCTCGTCCATCAGGGACTTGCCTGGATGAATATTCAAGAAGGATTAAAAAAAAAAACTTGAGCAACTCCACAACAACCCCAGCCTCTTCCGGGAATCAGGCGTGTGAGAAACAGAAGGAGGCGACTGCGGGACGGAACAAGCGGCTTAAAAAAAAACGCCGTCTTCATTTACATGAAGGACGTACGAGTCTGCTGCTTGATCGTTATGCTCGCACCTGTAAGCACATGGCACCAAATCCATCGTGCATCAAAGCAAAGCGATGCAGATGAATAAATCCGAGTTATTAAGATGCACGGGCGGCCTCACGCAGAGCGCAGTGTGCAAAGCGAGCCCTGTGCGCTAACTCCACTCCGTGTTCAACCCTTAAGGTATAAGCAATCATTATATCATTATTCAAATTAGTGCACACTAATCATTGCAGGAATCATTAGCCGTGCATGACATGTATACTTGACGTCGGTGTTCAGCGGACGCAGGCATGGCAGCTAGATGGAGCACGCAGCTGAAATGTCTCCAGCATCACTTGAAATGTATCCAGCCTATTACTCACCCTGTTACTGGCAAGCCTCTTTTCATTAACACTTATGGAAGATCATGATCAAAATAGAGTCCCTGGAAGACAAGACACCGCCTACAGCTAAAAGGGGATTGGTGCTGACCACCCTCAAACTTGGAGATAGACTAAGCCTAGCTTAACAGTGCTGTGTATAAGACAGATCTGTAAGGCAGGTAGACCTCATGCCTAATACGGGAAAGTAGAAGGTGGGGGTTTCTAATAAAGTGGCCAGTGCGGGGAAGTAGAAGGTGGGTGTTTCTAATAATATGGCCAGTGAGGGGAAGTAGAAGGTGGGGGTTTCTAATAATATGGCCAGTGAGGGAAAGTAGAAGGTGGGTGTTTCTAATTAAGTGGCCAGTGAGTGGAAGTAGAAGGTGGGGGTTTCTAATAATATGGCCAGTGAGGGGAAGTAGAAGGTGGGTGTTTCTAATTAAGTGGCCAGTGAGTGGAAGTAGAAGGTGGGGGTTTCTAATAATATGGCCAGTGAGGGAAAGTAGAAGGTGGGTGTTTCTAATAAAGTGGCCAGTGAGTGGAAGTAGAAGGTGGGGGTTTCTAATAATATGGCCAGTGAGGGAAAGTAGAAGGTGGGTGTTTCTAATAAAGTGGCCAGTGAGGGGAAGTAGAAGGTGGGTGTTTCTAATAAAGTGGTCAGTGAGTGGAAGTAGAAGGTGTTTCTAATAAAGTGGCCAGTGAGTGGAAGCAGAAGGTGGGTGTTTCTAATAAAGTGGCCAGTGAGTGGAAGCAGAAGGTGGGTGTTTCTAATAAAGTGGCCAGTGAGTGGAAGCAGAAGGTGGGTGTTTCTAATAAAGTGGCCGGTGAGTGGAAGCAGAAGGTTAGTGTTTTTTAATAAAATGGCCAGTGAGTGGAAGTAGAAGGTGGGTGTTTCTAATAAAGTGGCCAGTGAGGGGAAGTAGAAGGTGGGTGTTTCTAATAAAGTGGTTAGTGAGTGGAAGTAGAAGGTGTTTCTAATAAAGTGGCCAGTGAGTGGAAGCAGAAGGTGGGTGTTTCTAATAAAGTGGCCAGTGAGTGGAAGCAGAAGGTGTTTCTAATAAAGTGGCCAGTGAGTGGAAGCAGAAGGTGGGTGTTTCTAATAATATGGCCAGTGAGGGGAAGTAGAAGGTGGGGGTTTCTAATAATATGGCCAGTGAGGGAAAGTAGAAGGTGGGTGTTTCTAATAAAGTGGCCAGTGAGGGGAAGTAGAAGGTGGGGGTTTCTAATAATATGGCCAGTGAGGGGAAGTAGAAGGTGGGTGTTTCTAATAAAGTGGCCAGTGAGGGGAAGTAGAAGGTGGGTGTTTCTAATAAAGTGGCCAGTGAGGGGAAGTGGAAGGTGGGTGTTTCTAATAAAGTGGCCGGTGAGTGGAAGTACAAGGTGGGTGTTTCTAATAAAGTGGCTGGTGAGTGGAAGCAGAAAGTGGGTGTTTCTAATAATATGCCCAGTGAGGGGAAGTAGAAGGTGGGTGTTTCTAATAAAATGGCCGGTGAGTGGAAGCAGCACTTTCCCTATGAAGTGGTCAATGAATGTAAATATAAGATAGGTGTTTCCAATATTGTGGCCAGTATATGTAGGCAAAAGGTTGGTTTCCCTAAAAAGTGGCCAGTTAGTGAAAGTACTATATAGGCATTTCTAATAAAGTGGCCAGTGAGGGGAAGTAGAAGGTGTAGGTTCCAAAGTGGGCAGGGAGTGATTGGTCATATACTGACCATTGATGAACAGAAGAATACAAAAGGTGGTACTGATGAAGTGGACCAGTCACGTCCAATAAGTTAGTCCTTCAATTTGAGCAATAAATATCCAAACTTGGTGGAAACATGAGGAAATAATACTGCACTGATGTTAATGCTAGCTGCTAGCATCTCTATGGCTTCTATAAACCTAACGTTGACTTGACCAAGCAAGCGCTAACTGGCCACTCTAGTAAGCCACTGATTAAGCTACTGCTCATATTCAGTCAGAGATATATCTAGGACCTCCAGAGGGCCTAGAGTAAAGTTGTCCCCGCCCACTGTAAATCAATATGCGATTGATTGATTCTCCTGTCAGTTTTTAATTACGCTTTTGGTTAAGCGGACACATTAAGAGTTCTCTTCAGCTCTTGAAGTCCTAACCAACTGCATCGCTCTATGCAGAGGAATAATCCCAGATTGGCCAATTTCATCCCAATAATGATGTGTGTATTTGCATGAATTAAGCTGTATTAATATAAGCTGTCCCACTGTTATGCATCTGTAACAGGAAATACATCACCAGCAGCTTCACTATTGTCACATGTATTATCAATGTGTAACTACACAGTTATTAGAGACTTAAAAAGTGGGACCAGTAATTGTTCCCATAAAGACCCATCATGGGAAATTAGCCAACACCAAAGAGAGGCCGAGTTCTCCGTTTGATTTATGCTTCGTGCCTGACAGCTGGAAAAAGAAATAGTGAATTGCCAGAGACAAAAAGAGAAGAGGTTCAGTGTCCTAGAAAGATACTGATGGTGGGCTATGAGAGCTAATGAATTCTTCTACTGTTACTATGCAAACCGGTCTCATTTAGACAGACTCAGAGCCGTTAGCCAGGATATACAATAACCAAAGTTCCATTAGTCTACAGACGCCGTGCTGCATGACTCTACTGGGCGGGTACGAGCCTACAGCTTGTATATGCTGTTGCTAATTGGTGGTTTGTTTAAAAGCTGGAGAACATCCAGAACCCCTCAGCCTCAGAGTGACACTCTCATTCCGGTCACTCCAATGGACACACCCCCATCTCTGCACACTGCACACTCTCTCCTAACTGTCCTATATATATATATATATATCTTCTCAATATATATATTTATCTATATGGCTGACATCAGTCATCTTCTTAATTTGCACAGCAAATGGTATACCACTACCTCCATTACACAGACACTAAAGGACTTTACACAGACTCTATCTATCTATCTATCTATCTATCTATCTATCTATCTATCTGAATGACTGCCCCCTATAGGCCTTATAGGTCAAATCAGCTGACCTACTCACAACACAATCACAGGGAGGTATATAATATATAATATTCACATTGTTATTATTGTGCTGTTGTTTTGTAAGCCAGTGCCAACCAGTAGAGGTTGGATTTGCCTTTAGATCCAGGCCTGCTCTTGCTCTTCAGGAGTTTTTCTCTTGGAGTCTTTGAGTGGTTAATCCTCCTGCTCTTATGGAAGCCCTCAGGGTTTTCTTCTTCATGCTCTTAGAAAGTTTTTCCAGTTGAGTTTGGGTTCCTCTCTGTGTTTTTTCTCAGAAAGACTCCGGAGAAGGGAGTGAAGGAAGGGAATGTTTAATCCTCAGTAAGATTTTAAAAAATGAAAGATAATAATTCACCAAGACTGAAGAGAAGTATCAAAGAGTCCTCGGTGTAGGCCCCATCCTTGGCCAAGGTCTCCAAGTGTTTTGCCTGTCTTGGTTCCACACCAGGATCAGACTACCATACCATACCTTCTTTCATACCTTCTAACTGCACGTTTGATGCCAGTCAGTTATCATACCTGTCCTTGTGTGAGCTCATTTGTGCTGGGGGAATAATTTGGTAATCATTTAAGGAATGTATAATTGTTAAGATCTCAGACGTGACAGCACAATTATATTCTTTGTAGTGAGACTTTTCCAGGATGGAAACATTCAGCATAAACTAGATTAGATAGATAGATAGACAGACAGACAGACAGACAGACAGACAGACAGACAGACAGACAGACAGACAGATAGATAGATAGATAGATAGATAGATAGATAGATAGATAGATAGATAGATAGATAGATAGATAGATAGATAGATAGATAGATAGAGAATACAATAATAGAATATGTACATAAATAAAAGAGAAGAAGAAAATGAAGTACTCTAATAATATTCTAATAATAATAATAATAATAATAATAATAATAATAATAATAATGATAACAACAACAGCAATAATAACAACAACAACAGCAACAACAACAACAATAATAATAATAATACTATTAATAATAATATTAATAATAATCATAACAACAGCAGCAGCAGCAGCAACAACAACAACAACAACAACAACAACAACAACAACAACAACAACAACAACAACAACAATAATAATAATAATAATAATAATATTAATAATAATAATAATAGCAGCAATAATAATAATAATAATAATAATAAGCACCACTATAAGTGGGATGAAAGTAAATTATGTAACTGTGTAATGTGTATTGCCGTGAAAGTATTGTTACCATGGAGAGTGTATGTACAATAATAAAACCATAGAGCATAAATATTACACAGGAGAACAGTGCAGCTGTATTTACACATTCCCAAGTCATCTAAAACCGTCCAATCAGAGGCCAGATGACAGTAACGGGTAGCTGTAAACAACAGTACAGAAGGTATTATAAATAAATGTGCCTCTTACAAGCATAGAGAAAGTGGCAGTGCACAGTGATGAGTATGGAGCAGTGTTCTGTGTAATGTCCAGCTGGTGTTCAGTTAGTGTCCAGTAATGTCCCGGCACAGCGAAGACGTGTTGTACAGTGTGATCACTGTTGGTGATCAAACGAGCTCCTGTACCTTTCTCTGCTACAGAAGGTCGTGAAGGGGGTGTGATGTACTGTCCAGGATAGCAGTGAGTTTAAGTGACCTCCTTTCAACCACCAGCTCGAAACCATCCAGCGGGCAGCTTAGAACTGAGCCAGCCTTCCTGATCAGCTTGTTAAGCTTCATAGCACCCACTCCTCTGATGCTGCCTCCCCAGCAAACTGCTGCAAAGACGACAGCCCCCACAACAACAGACTGGCAGAAGATCTCCAGCATCTTGCAGCACACACTGAAAGACCTGAGCCTTCAGTAGAGTCTGCTCACCCCCTTCTCCTACACAGCCTCAGTGTTGGCCTTCCAGTCCAGTTTGCTGCGGAGCGGGACACCTGGGCATTTGTAACTGGGGAAGGTCTAGGGAAGGGTTAATAATACATAAGACTACATAAACAACTTCATTTAAAGTCCTAAGACTTCAGGATGGGGGACTGTCCTGAGATGTTAGGAGTCATGTTTCCTTGGGAAATCAAATACAGGCATTCTGGTGGCATTCTCACATTCGGTGTACGCACTTGTGGAGCGACCCTTGAGATAATGACTTTAATACCTAGATTGGAAATGTATAGAAAAGCAGGAGGGGAATTATATCACGTCCTGGACACTGTATAAGTATGGAAGCTCAGTGGTCTATCAGCGCCAATGAATTCAACCAGCATACACCTGACACTTTTCAGCATGTGCTACCGGCCTCAGGCCTAGGGGACACCTGGGCATGGTACAAACACCGCTCTCCCTTAGAAAGAGAGAACGGACACAAAGTTACGGTGTGCACAGCTCACGTCTTCAAAGCACTTCTGCTTCATGGGCAGTTCTATGCCTACCTGCCGTTCCTCCAAATAAGGAGCGCCCCCTGCTGGCCCAGTGCCTTTACCCCAGTTAATCCCCATGCTGCTCTGCTTGTAAAAATGCAGGAAGTTTATTAAAACCAACCCAACAAAAGAAAGACTATGAAAAACCTGAGGCACAGATTGAGAAGACGTACATGCATTTAAACGAATGTATGAGGGATATTAATTTACACATGCACCTGACAATAGAGGTTCTCCTTAATCCAGAACCCAGCGTCTGGTGTTTTTGGTTAAGAGCCACTTTATTTTCTAGAGGCGTTTTATTTTGATGTCTGACTAGGTCAATTGGAATCGCTACGGCACAAGAGTCCTCAGGGAGTAAGGGCCAAGAAGATGTCATACAGAAGCACTGTGTGTGGTGCTGGAGGGTTTGTGCTCCAAAAGGAATAAAGGACGGGCTTTTAGGGGACGCTTTTACCAGGCGTCACGGAGAGGAGAGTATGGGCTGTTTACCCTTCAAAGAGAACTCGAGGTAAATCATCTGTTAACATGGTAACACAGTATCACCTTCACAGAAGTGGGTTTAACTGCAGCTATAGTGAGCTGCTATTAGCAATTATCCATTAGCATTTCGCTCCCATGTTTGCGGCGCTGCTTCGTGTGGTAGAGGTTAAATTCTCAGCAGATGTTATTTGTGATGTGTGGCTCATTGTTCCACGTGACAGCTGCTACAAGGACCTCCTGCTTTCTCTTTGCCATGTGTGCCAGTGAACACTCTGTCCTCTTTTTGGTCCATGCCAAGAACACGTCGTAAAAACGTCAAGTACATCTCCTCGCTGTTCTTCTATTACGCCACACTACACGGCCTGGTCCTCTTCCCAAGACTCATATCTGGGACTGACCGTATTAAAATTGATCTTGGAATAAGTCAGAGTTCCTCTTGAGGTTTCTTCCTCATGCTATTAGGGTGCTTTTGTGGAACACTACCCCTCCTGTTGGCTTGTTCACTGGGAAACTGAACCCCCCTTCCTGCTTAGTGATCATTCCCACTAAACATCTACACTCATTGTCAACACAGTAGCTGCACGCCGAAGGAAGTGTGAGATTGCAGTGGTGTTGGGAAGGAAGATAAAGGTCACCAGGATCAATAACTAATGATACATTTAGACTGATATGATCAATATTTATGGAGCTACACATACAGAAGTCTGTCTCAGTATGGCATCCGGCTGCCATGTTGGCTAATACAACATCCAGACGTCTCGGTATGGAGCTGTAGAGGTTCCTAATGGTGTCCTGTGATAATCCATCCCATGCAGCTTGAATATTTTCACACAGTTCCTGCAGATGGTGCGGTAGGGGTGGAGGTGGAGTGACACCAGGCCTTCTGGACGTGTGACAACAAACCGTTTATCTTGGTGCTGACCACGGTCCCTCCACACACAGATTTGATGGTCACCTCCACCAAGACGAAAGCAGGACTTATCACTGACGTTGACCTTCTACCATTCTGAGTCACTCCATGACAGTCTGGTACGACACCATTGCAGTCTTTGGCGATGCTGACATGGTGTTAAGGGAAGGCGTAGTAACGGTCTACCTGCATGTAGACCTGCATTGTGCAGCTGTCTGCCAATGGTTCTGGCACTAGCAGGAAAATGTCCACAGTTGTGGCTGTTGGGTCAGTCAGGTACAGCAATAAGGCCCGTCCATGATACACCACATATATGGCCGAGCGTGAAACCTGAATCATTCGAATGTGTCAGGATGTCAAACCTACCCACCAAGTTTCATTCCTGTGTGTTGATTCCTTCTGGGTGCAGCTATTTGTTCAACCGTTCTTTTGATGATGGGTGGAGATTTGAATGAACCTGAATGAATTGGGCCTTAATGTGTTCTACTCTGCTCCATTCAGACTGCTCTGAATCGAGGAAAGTTCTGGGAAACTACTCCAGAACTTTCAAATGTCAGCCTAGGTTATAGCAGTGAGTCATACTGATGTTTGCACACGTCTCCAGACACACTCCTGCTTCGTATTCCGTTGGAAAAGACAAGAAATCCCAGAATTAGGTTTTGCTCATTTTCAAAAACAAAAAAGTCCCACGTCCTCGATAAGAACATTACTCACAAAGCTCGGAACAGGTGACCCCAAGGAAATATGAAAATAAGGACGTATTAGATTTGCTTCAGCACCAAGGACAGCTCTTGAAAACAAATGGGAAATGATCTGTTATAGGCCGAGTATCTGAGATGAAATAAAACGAGTCGGTGTATGCCATGAGAGTTTGCGCTGGTGCCGTAGTCTAATGGAGGTTTATATCCGTCTGCAGCTTCACATACTAATGGCGTTATCCATGCAGAGTTGATGTGGGTCATCACCTCGTTTACCTTCATTCGCTCTCAGTACAGACTTATACAATTCACACATGCCAAAATAGGAGACAAACAAGCACTGATTAAGGGCCTTCACACTTTTACGCTCTAAAAATATCAGAGTGGAGAACTGCTAACTTGTGTTTACTCCCCAAAGAAACACCTCGCTGTGGGAATGTGCTAATCAAAAACTATATCACTGCTTCACACAGGCAAATCAGCTCTTCAATATTCATAAAACCCAGCACATCTGCACCGCTCGGCATTACCGTATCCCTGATGGTGCCCAAATCAAACTCTGGCTGGAAAACAGAATGGAACAGGAGTGGCTCGTTCATGAGGCTCAGATGCCATTATACCAATGAGACCCTACAGTGTGCTTATTGTTCTGACCAGAACAGAATGCGAATCTCAATATCACTGAGCATGTCTGGGATTTGTGTAAAGCAGGAAAGCATCCAACTTCCAAAACTGGGAAGTGTGCAAAATACTGTAAAACTGATTCTACATGTCAGGGGTACCCTGCAGATGGCGCTGAAAGAGAATGACTGGGCTATAAATACTGGACCTGCGGGTTATGAGTGATGGGATCCATAGATTGGTAAGGAAGGTGCTACAGTGCAGGGAATGTCTCGTTCCATGTGTGGAAGATGGCTCCAAAGCAGATGTTAATGATTGGCTGAAAGGAGGGACCGCATTTCAAAGACCATAGTGTGAAGGAAGTAGCTGCATCTGCAGGTGTATGGAAGCGTATGGTTATACAGGTCTACCAGCGGTCTACAGAAAAATTGATCCAGGGAAGGCATCCACCAAATCTGGCCCGACTGCTCAATTCTTTAATGTAAGAGAACATTGATGTGGTCCACATCCAGAAACTTGTCCAGTCCATGCCAAATCCAGTCCCAGCTGTTATTGGTGCTGATGGAGGTGTTATACGTTATTAGGTACATTTCAGTCCCATGGGAGTCATACTGATGTTTGCACACGTCTCCAGACACACTCCTGTTTCGTATTATCTTATCTTATCTTATCTTATCTTATCTTATCTTTTTCTGACCCTTAAAGGTGAAGAACTCGTGCTTATTCTCCTTTGGACTGGAAATGAAAGAAATGGGTGGGTCACAATATGCACAATACTGTACACACCAAGTGGAGGTGTGTTTCCTTAATCTTTACATTTTATAGATCTGCAGACTTAAAAATAAGGGTCCCTAAGTGGCTATTTGGCCTTATAGTTCTGGGATGAACGGGTAATTGGTATAGCACCTTCACATTGTGCCTATGTCCACGTTACCAGGACCGGCATAGGCAGTCTACTGCTCAAAAGTGACCCGTTAAACTAGTCATTGATCATGTGATTGTGGCACTAACAACATGATGACAACAGGGGAGAGGCCTAGTGTCTGGATTCCTGAAGGACAGTAATGTGTTCCAGGGCTGAGAACTCACTGTACAAAGGGCATGTTCTGTTTTGACCACAAACGCGTCTTTTTAAAAAAGTGAATCATCTTCCACTTACATTTACTTAGTATACTTCCTTGCACTCAAGATTAATGTACGCATATATTTAATAGATTCAAGAGTTCAAGAGTTTTATTGTCATATGCACAGCATAACAAGCAGTTAGACTGTACAATGAAATTCCTACTTTGCAGTTCCTCCATTCCCGACAGTCTTAAAAAATAAATATAAATATAAAAGGAGAGAAAAATAAGAAGTATAATAAGAATATATATATATATATATATATATATATATGTATATATATATATATATATATATACAGGGGTTGGACAATGAAACTGAAACACCTGTCATTTTAGTGTGGGAGGTCTCATGGCTAAATTGGACCAGCCTGGTGGCCAATCTTCATTCATTGCACATTGCACCAGTAAGAGCAGAGTGTGAAGGTTCAGTTAGCAGGTAAGAGCACAGTTCTGCTCAAAATACTGCAATGCACACAGCATTATGGGTGACATACCAGAGTTCAAAAGAGGACAGATTGTTGGTGCACGTCTTGCTGCTGCATCTGTGACCAAGACAGCAAGTCTTTGTGATGTATCAAGAGCCACGGTATCCAGGGTAATGTCAGCATACCACCAAGAAGGACGAACCTCCACCAGCATCACGTAGTGACCTGGCCACTATCCTGCAAGAAGAATGGCTTAAACTCCCTCTGACCACTGTGCAGGACGCAGTATATGTCATTCCCAAGACGAACTGACACTGTATTGGCCGCAAAAGGACCTACACCATACTAATAAATAATTGTGGTCTAAAACCAGGTGTTTCAGTTTCATTGTCCAACCCCTGTATATATATATGTATGTACACTAAGTAAGACTAAGAAAAACACTAAGTAAAGAAAGTGAGAGTACAGTACTGTATGGGTGCATGTGCAAGTTGTGTGTAAGGTGCATATGCATGTGTAAAGTGCGCTGTGCAAGTACAAAAGTAAACAGTATGGAATAACAGTAGCAGCAGAATATTTATTAGGTTCATATTAATGGGTGCATGTCAGAGTCAGAGTCAGCCAGTTTCAGAGCGGAAGTGGGGAGGAGGTGTTCACAAGCCTGATATTTTTTTTTTTACTATATCAGTAAATTAATCATCTTAAAGTGATTAAGACATTAAGACATTAAAAGTATAACTTGTGACTTGGTCATGGGTTTTTTCTGGAGGTCCCAGAAACATCACCCATAGCAACCTGGTTTCCTGGTTCCCATAGGTGTTTAGAATTGATTAAAGTTTCACTGAAAAGAAGATATTAGCATAATTTGCTTATTAGCATGTTAATTAGCATGCTCTAATAATTCCTTTGGATCTCAGTGGACTTCTCCGGACCTAGAAAGAAGCAGGATCGCCTGCGTTATAGGTTCACTCCTATAATGACATCACAACAGATAAATAAACACTCAGCTGTCGGTTCTTCTTATGCGCATTAACGGTTTTCAGCTGCCTCTGGTGATGTGGTGTGGCCTGGGTCTTGGTGATGTGCTAGGGCTACCTGAAATGAGCATGGAGACGTTCTCATTCGCAGGTGCAGCCAAATAGCATCTTTCTGAAGAGCCATTCATTCATTCTTTAGTGAAGCCGTTGCGGCTCCCCTTTCACATGGCTTTCACATGGAACCCGTTACAGCTCCCTTGAAGAGTACTGCAGAGTCAATACCGGACCACAGTTCAGGCTTGTGGACTCTATAACTCAGTGTCCAGGTAAATTCCATCTCTCCGTGAAGGATACTGGATCCCGCTGAGGATGGACTTTGATACAGAAGCCAGACAAAAGATCCAGACACGTTGTAATTAATACCTGAGACAAAGCGGCTTCCGGACAGCATCCCGGTGGAGCTCCACCTGGCAGAGATGCACACCACAGCATTGGGCAGACGCTTAGGGTCTAATTACAGATGAGACACATTCATTAACAGCCCAAATCCCTGCCATATGGGTCCTCTCTCCAGGCCGTTCCAGGCCACACGGTCCAACCCTGAGAGCTAGGAGGCGGCGGCAGCGGCCCCCACTCTGCGAGCAACAATTTGGACCGTTCTCAGAAGTGCTATCTAAATGCAAACACCGAGCACCTCTCCAGAATATTAAACGGCCATCCTGGCTCTTCGTTAAGTGAGCGCTGTAATTTAGTGGGGTATTTTTCCATGGACCTGGGCTTAATTATTCCCATTCTCATTCTCCCTGGAGCCTCTGTTTCTTTAATGGATTGATTTTTCCCTGCGAGATTGCTGCGGTAGAAATGCTCCACAAGAAGCCGGGAGATCACTGGCCTTTTCTCCGCTTTCAGGAGAACCAGAGATAACCAGAATAGACTGCTTCTCCAGGCCCGGGCTTTTCTATAGCTTCCTAATGAGCTTATTTGTTAACATGGGTTTCGTTTTCTGCAATGGAGGAGCTTTTGTTGCATCACTGCGGTCGCGCTAACGAGCAGACCTGTTTGGAGAGCCGGGATCTGAACCGTTCCTACCAAGAGCAAACAATAATGAACGATGATCTGGCAATGCAGACGTCAGGGGTCCACCGTGGTACCGAGGCATGATGAAGGTGCAGATAGAGATCGAGTTCAAGTCTGTATTTACTGTTTCTAAAAATGGCAGGGTGGTGGGTGTTTTTGGTAAGCTGGTACAACTGAAAGGCAAAGAGCAACTGAAATCCCGGGGAAGGCATTGGCCTGACGGAATTACTCTCTAAACCCAGTTAATGTCAGCAGAGATGGATTACCTCAGCCGGCATCAGTGGACCAAAAGCAATATTTCCTGAAAGTCAAGGACAACATGTGAATTAACTTAGGGAGCAATGAAACTTCAGTTTTCAGTGAGAGCGAGAATACGTAAACACTGTTTGGTGTTCAGGGTTCGCTGATAATGCAGACTCACGTCGAATCACATTCGCCATTCGCCAGCTGCTGGAGTTATTACACCCCTCAGTGTCACTGCTGGGCTGAGAACAGTCTGAGAACAGTCCACTGACCAAAACTGTCCGGCCAACAGCCAACAGCGTCCCGTGACCATGGATGAAGAACTAGAGGAAGAGAAACTGTGTAGCAGCAGATGACCTATCATCTCTAAATCAATCAATCAATCAATGAATGTTTATTGGTATAGCGCTTTTTACAACCAATGTTGTCTCAAAGCAGCTTCACAGAAAATCAGTTTGTCATAGAAAAGAAAAGAAAAGAAAAACACAAAGTTAATGTACAGACATTTGAGGGGTGGGGAAAAACAGGGTCCAAGCCCCCCTTGAGCAAGCCAGAGGCCACAGTGGCGAGGGAAAACTCCCCTGAGTAAGAAAGAAACCTCGAGAGGAACCAGGCTCAAGGGCAGAACCCAACCTCCTCAGGTCGAACCCGGAGACAAGAAAGACAGAACTAACAGGAGAAGAACATCTATTAGATCCAGTCTGATTAGATCCAGTCTGATTAGATCTAGTCTGATTAGATCCAGTCTGATTAGATCCAGTCTGATTAGTCCAGGAGGGAGTAACTGCAGGATGGAGCCCACCCATAGAAAGAGTATGATCAGAGCCAGACGCTGGTCAGTGTAAGGTTGTAGTCATGCCGGGTGATGAAACAGGGCAGGAGACCCACAGTGGCGCTGATGCTCAGGTGCTTCTAGCTGCTCTGGGGGTTCTGATGTGATCATTCCGGAGAAATGCCATTCCAGTGCTTAACACAGAAGAGGAAAGAAAGAGAGGAAGAAGGAAAGAGAGTAAGAGACAGAGAGAGACAGAGACTAATTAGGAGTATTAAGGATTAAGAGGTAGATATTGTGACTTGTTGAATTGAGTGTGTGTAGTCCTGAGAGTCCTGTAGAGGATTCCTCTGCATTGGTAGCCCCTCAGTGTTGTCCATCAGCAATGATCCGCTCATGGAGGAGACAGATGAGAGAAGTTTGGGCATTTGGTCCATTTGTACATCTACAGTACATGGAACCGCTCTGTCAAGTCACAGTTCATGACTTTGGTGCTCACCAGCTTCTAGCAGCAGTTCAGGTTCATGGTTTGTACTGGGATGAACTGCTTACACTGGTCAGTGAGTTTCATTCAGATGGTCAGGAGTGTTTATCACTCTAATAACAGTTACCAGTTATTCCATATTCAAAGCTGCATATAGTAGTAAATCCGTATCCTTTTTCTGCTGGTCTTGCTATCCGGCTTTAACCTTAGGACTCCTGGTTCCTTTCGAGGTTTCTTCCTCTTGCTCTGAGTTTTCCCTGCCACCGTATCCTTATGGCTTGCTTATAGGGGACTTGGTCCTGGACCTTCAGTGAAGCTGCTTTGAGACAGCCTCTGTTGTACAAGGTGCTATATAAATACATCACACTTGATTTGACTTCCTAAGCTTTTCCATCACTTAGGATTTTATGTTGTCGTTGCCGCACAGCATGTGTCTGTTCATTTTGGCTAAAATGTTCAGGTTTTACTGTGAAGTTTTATGGTGGCCTCTCCAGGGTGCTTCCTGCCTTCACCCCAATGAGCCCCAGATTAATAAGCATCTTGGAAGATGAATGAATGAATGAAACCTTTCATTGGGTGCTGGCTGGGTTCTTCTGATGCATGGATGGATCTTGCCATCTCATTGATTCTGGATGGCCAGTTATCGTTCTCAGCTCATATTGCGAACCTGACTCGGTCATGCAGATTCCTCCTCTACAACATCCGGAGGATACGACCCTTCCTTTCTCAGGAAGCCACCCAGCTGCTTGTCCAGTCTCTGGTCATTTCAAGGCTGGACTACTGCAACTTGCTACTACTGCTGGTCTTCCTCTGTGGGCCATCAGGCCCTTGCAACTTGTTCAGAACGCTGCAGCCCGTCTCATCTTCAATCTTCTGAAGTTCACCCATGTCACTCCACTGCTGCGCTCCCTTCATTGGCTTCCTGTTGTTGCCCGCATCAGATTTAAAACTCTAAAAAACCAAGACTGGACCAGTGCCTCCCTACCTTATGGCAATGGTGAAGAGTCGAGCTGTACCTCGAGCCCTTCGTGCTTCAAGTACAGCTCGTCTCGAACCACCATCCCTGAGGACACATGGAAGAGTAGCGTCCAGACTCTTCTCTGTCCTGGCTCCAAGATGGTGGAATGAACTCCCACTGAGCGTCAGACCAGCGGAGTCTCTCGCAGTCTTCAAACGCAGACTGAAGACCCATCTCTTCGTAATGCACTTCAGTGAGTGAGCTCTAGCAGACGTGTAAACTGTATGTATTGTGTGGCACTTTAATAACCTTTTTGTATTGCACTTATAACGACCTTTCTCTAGGTACCAGCACTGACCCCCTGTTCGGGCAGTGTCTGAGCTCATGGTGAGTTTTAGGCTCTAAACTTCCTACTAGCTGGAATATTATCCAACAGAACACTAAGCACGGTTGTAAGTCTCTCTGGATAAGAGCGTCTGCTAAATGCCTTAAATGTAAATGTAATCCAGAGGTACATGGCAGACAGTGAAAACTGGACTCACTAACCCTACTTTCCCCTCACGCACGGTTGAAGCAACATATTGTATTTTGGCTAATGATTTAGGCACTCTGTCTCTGTGAGGGCTAAAGTACCCCAACCCCATTCAGTATAACTCCACCATCTTTAATTCCATAAGATATTCATAATCATTCCTAAGCAGTGACAGCAACATCTCACAACAGCAATGTCAACAGTGAGCACTGACGTCAGTGAGAGCTGACGCTTGGCTGAGGAATGCTACCATCAACCCAGACGTCTGGAATAGCGTCTGGCAGTCGCTACTGTTTATTGTGAGAACAAATAAAGTTCCTCACCTCACTGAGAGAAGATGTTGCAGTGCCCGAGTCAGATAATACAGCTTCGACAGCTGATGGCCTTGAAGGAAACTATCCGTCTACATACTTATATGTTGTGCTGGCTGACCTTAGATATCATATCATACACTCCATAAACTCCAGGCCTACAGGCTTTATCGACTGCGCTGTTACAAAACACATCTTCCATTTTAGCCACTTCAGAGCACTTTCTCCGGGAGGAGGGGGGATTAGACATAAAATATTAAGATATTGATGAATCTGTCTGCTCCCACCAAAGAGAGAGAGAGAGAGAGAGAGAGAGAGAGAGGGTGGATGGAGAATGAAACCATAAATGTCATGTCTTATATTTGCCGTGCTAAATCGTCTTAAACCGCAGCCAGACGTTTTGAACACTTGCCCTTTTTCCATTTACGAAAAGTCAAGTTTCTCAAAACACTGAGAAAAGCCGGAGGCATAAAACACTTAGTCTTTCACATTCAGACAAAACACTCCGATAATGCAGCGTTTATGGATGAAGACGACGTCGATCACAGCGTCTCCCAGCGATTAGCTCTACATTAACTGAGGCTGCGGTTTAACTTGGCTTGTCTTCACTGCGGTTCCATCTTCCTGCAGGCTTCATGATGCTCCCTACTTCTTTGCCTATAACGAGTGGTGTCACACTGTAACATATGACTGTAACTCCATGGCTTTTGGTGGTAACAAGTTATGGATTTCACTGCAATTTCAAATTAAATGACACAATAATTACTATTACTGAGATATCAGTGGGCTGGAGTGTGCTCTCAGAAAAGGTAGGGCCACTGGTTGCAGGAAATTAACAGGACGGTACCCCACACCATGGCTCCAAGCCTTCTGGTGCTGACCACGGTGCCTCCACACACGGATTCGTTGGTCGTCCCACCAAGACAAAAGCGGGACCCGTAACTGAAGATGACCTGCTGCCATTTCACTCCATGACAGTCTGGCACAAGCAGTCTTGGGTGATGTTGACGTGGTGTTACGGACAGTCCTCGTAACGGTCTGTGTGCATGTAGTCCTGTGTCGTGTTACGGTCTGCCAGTGATGCTGGCACTAACAGGATGACTCATGGAGGCATCACTGGTCACTGAATGTCCACAATCATGGCTGTTGGGTCACTCTGCGCATTTTGGACAATCCATCGGATGCTACCAACACAACAGCACAAGTCAGAATGGAAGGCATGCACAACAGGAAGTCCTTATAAAGTCAGTCAGGTACAGAGATACAGGTACAGAGGCGCGCCCTCGCTTACGTCACATGCATGGCCGAATTGTACCCTTGTGGATCTTTCCCTCTGGACTCCTACTTTCGACCTGTATCTCATCTCTTTACTTTGCATTGCTGCTGCAGCAATTTACTTTGGCCAATTGATGCTACTGAACACTATACGCTCGACCCAGGCTGAGAGACGTCTGCATGCTTGCACAAAGCTCTTAGACCACTGAGCAGAGAAGAACAGAGGAATAACGATCCGTCATATGATCAACTAAAAAAGGTCTACAAGCACATCAGAGGAGGGGAACCACAGAGCTGCATTTGGCTAGACATAATCAAAACACCTGCTGGACTGATTTCAGAGTGAGTGGAAGTAGAAGGCAGGTGTTTCTAATAAAGTGGCCGGTTAGTGTAAGCAAAAGACAGGTGTTTCTAATAAAGTGGCCAACAAGTTGCAGTAGAAAGATAGGTGTTTCTAATAAATTGGCCAGTGAGTGGAAGTAGAAGGTAGGTGTTTCTAATAAAGTGGCCAGTGAGTGGAAGTAGAAGGTAGGTGTTCCTAATAAACTGGCCGGTGAGTGAAAGTAGAAGGTAGGTGTTTCTAATAAAGTGTCCAGTGAGTGGAAGTAGACGCTAGGTGTTTCTAATAAAGTGTCCAGTGAGTGGAAGTAGACGCTAGGTGTTTCTAATAAAGTGTCCAGTGAGTGAAAGTAGACGGTAAGGTAGGTGTTTCTAATAAAGTGGCCAGTGAGTGGAAGTAGAGGGTAGGTGTTCCTAATAAAGTGGCCGGTGAGTGAAAGTAGAAGGTAGGTGTTTCTAATAAAGTGGCCAGTGAGTAGAAGTAGACGCTAGGTGTTTCTAATAAAGTGGCCGATGAGTGGAAGTAGAAGGTAGGTGTTTCTAATAAAGTGGCCGGTGAGTGGAAGTAGAAGGTAGGTGTTTCTAATAAAGTGGCCAGTAAGTGAAAGTAGAAGGTAGGTGTTTCTAATAAAGTGGCCAGTGAGTAGAAGTAGAAGGTAGGTGTTTCTAATAAAGTGGCCAGTGAGTAGAAGTAGAAGGTAGGTGTTTCTAATAAAGTGGCCAGTGAGTGGAAGTACAAGGTAGGGGTTTCTAATAAAGTGGCCGGTTAGTGTAAGCAAAAGACAGGTGTTTCTAATAAAGTGTCCAGTGAGTGGAAGTAGACGCTAGGTGTTTCTAATAAAGTGTCCAGTGAGTGAAAGTAGACGGTAAGGTAGGTGTTTCTAATAAAGTGGCCAGTGAGTGGAAGTAGAGGGTAGGTGTTCCTAATAAAGTGGCCGGTGAGTGAAAGTAGAAGGTAGGTGTTTCTAATAAAGTGGCCAGTGAGTAGAAGTAGACGCTAGGTGTTTCTAATAAAGTGGCCGATGAGTGGAAGTAGAAGGTAGGTGTTTCTAATAAAGTGGCCGGTGAGTGGAAGTAGAAGGTAGGTGTTTCTAATAAAGTGGCCAGTAAGTGAAAGTAGAAGGTAGGTGTTTCTAATAAAGTGGCCAGTGAGTAGAAGTAGAAGGTAGGTGTTTCTAATAAAGTGGCCAGTGAGTAGAAGTAGAAGGTAGGTGTTTCTAATAAAGTGGCCAGTGAGTGGAAGTACAAGGTAGGGGTTTCTAATAAAGTGGCCGGTTAGTGTAAGCAAAAGACAGGTGTTTCTAATAAAGTGGCCGGTGAGTGGAAGTAGAAGCAGGGCTCTAGAGTGCGACCAATTTGGTCGCACATGCGACCTAATTTCTCAATTGTGCGACCAAAAAAAATCTGAGGTCGCACCAGTGCGACCAGCCGTCCGATGGGGAATAATAGAAAAAGTCTCCGCGCCTCTGAAAGTCTCCCTGTGGTTAAAACAGAGCCCATTTCGTGGTCTAAACCAATCAAAGATAGCGAAGGGCGGGACCCCCTCCTGATTGGCCGTGGTACTGATATTCCTGTACGTGTGTACGTTTGAAAGTGCGTGTGCTGCAGTCAGACAGGGGTGCGTTTCCCAAAACCATCGTTGCTAACTACGTTAGCAACTTACATAGTTGGAACGACACAGCTGCGACGCAGGTGTTTCCCAAAACCATGGTTCAGACTATGGAGGTAACCACGTTGGTAACTTACATAGTCCGAACCATCGTTAAGCGACACAGGTGTTTCCCAAAACCGTAGCTCCACCGAACGTTCGCAAACACTGTCGTTAAGTTAGTAGTTGGAACTGCAGCTGTAGATCTGTGGTTAGAAGCTTAGTTCCTGGTGACCACGTCATCGATGACGCAGGACGCCAGGTAACGTGTCAGTAAGCTGAAAATTTACATGAAACTCCGGGTACCAACATTTATACTGTCAAAGGCTGTCAAAATTGCTGTTTATGCCACCAGTATATAATGCAATGCAAATAAAGCGGAGAAACGGATCACATCGCTATCGCATGGCGTTTATCAGATTAGCCCACTGCGCCAGTGAGACACAGCGATGTATCTCAGTAACTGCAGTATCAGAGCCTACAAATGCATCAGTGTGGCTAAAGTTCTTCCATTTGTTCCTTCTAAAAGAAGTTTTACATATTATTACCATGTTCATAATGATAATCATGCACATTAATATATTATTAATACTTATATTTATTATTATTATATTTTTTATTAGCATTTGATTGTTGATTCTATTAATATTATTGTTGGATTTTTATAATATGAATAAACATGGGTTGCCAAAATAATGTGTTCATTACGTGATTTCGGTCACAACTATCATATTTTGGTTTAATCTCGCCGGTTTGTGAGTTTTAACACAGTTTCCCGCTGTGAAAGTCCGACCGAACACATCTGGAAACATGGTGGTTCGAGCTATGGTGGTTCAAACCAACATCGTTCAAACTACTGTGGTACTAACAAAGTACGACGCTTTCGGGAAACGATGTTTAGTTTAACGATGCATCGGACCATGTTAGTTCAGTGCTAACCTCCGTCGTTGTACGTGAAACGCACCCCAGAGCGGTGAGTAGCCTAGGCCCGTCAGATAAACAGAGCGGGTGTAGCTGCGTAACCTGGGAGGCTGGTGGCTCCGTGTCAGAGCGTTGGTTATGTCGAGCCCTGGTCCGGAGACGGCATCAGATAACTAGCCACATACGATCGACTCCGAGTCACAGCCTGCACTGACTGTGAGGAGTGTGGGAAGACCATGGCCGGCAGTAGTGCGTTTGTGACTGGTTTTAGTACATTTAGAATTGAAGCGCTGAAAAAGCACAACGCGTCTATCAAACACATTACCTGCCGCGACAAACGCACTGCCCAAGTGTTACCTTTACTGTAGAATTGTGCTTCAAATAAAGCACTTTATGCTGACCACATTGTTAGTTAATCATTTACAAGTCAATATTGCTTATATGGACAGCGATTTAAAAAAAGAAAAGAAAAAGTGACCATGTAAATCTGCTGTTCTGAATGTGATGCAGTTGAAAATGTGGGTGCACCTAACTTTGTTGCTGGTGCACCTAAGAAAAAACGTTAGGCGCACCAGTGCAACCAGTTCAAAAAGTTAGTCTAGAGCCCTGAGAAGTCCAGTGCAGTAAAGTAAAATCTCATGAAAGACTGTAGTCAGAAAACGCGAGCCACGTGGCAGACGTGTGGCAGATGTGTGGCAGATGTGGAGTGTATTTTTTACCAGTTCACCCAGAATTGATCTCTCCCCCACCTTTATGTTAATAAACCAAGCATGACATATCGGTTACTCCATTACTTCACACGGCTGGCAGAGCGAGCTTGGTGGCCTGTTAATTAGAACGGCAGAGCAAAATCCGAATCGTTAAAGCAAGACAGCGTGCCACCTTGAGGGATGATTAGCCTTTCCATGCCATTAAACGCTAATCTCCCTGCCTGTTAGTGAGCAAAATGTCTCCAATTATACACGGCAGGTCACCGAGAACAGACATCACTAATATCTATGCGCTCGTATCTGATGAGGAACCAGTTGTGCTTCGAGAAGTCTGTGGCAATGATTCAGTGTCAGTGGTCCATATAAATATTCCACCATCCACCAAGCACTTCTACTCCTGGTGGTCGTTCTCTAACGAATCAGTCCCCATACGTAAACCAGGACATCCTGTTTATCGATTCCAGTCTCAGTTAAAATACATACCTGCAGTAACACTTCTACAACAAGAGCCTTTTCAAATTCTGTCTACGGTTTACCAACACAGAGCTATTGCTTATTAGGTGCACCTCGTAGATGCACCTCGTCAAGTCCACTCGCCATGTATTTAGTATCTGCTCAAAGAGAACCTGTAGGGTCCGGACCGGATTTCCTGCTTCTCACTATCCCAACATTCCAAACACTTTCAGCAATATGAAGTCTGCACTCTGGGGCGGTCACTCCATTGCTCTGAGAACACCTGCAGTCTCCTTTTCTCAGTGAGGAGCTTCTTGACCAGCTACACATCCTTTCACACCCATAGCATTGAGGTGTCTCCTCACAGTGGAAGGATGGACGGAAACACCTGTGGATGTTTTCAGCTCTGAAGCAAGAGTGCATTTCTCAAAGATGAAAGCCTTAAGTGCTGTTTACCTGATGGGGGCAGTGTTGCTGGGTCTACCAGGTCTCCCAGGTGGTTGTTAGGAGTCCTATCTTCTCTGTAGGTTTGCAAATGCTCATGCAAAGTGAGTTTATCTAACAGATCTTGTATCTGATCTCCTCACATGATAAATCAAGTCTGACCTTTTGCACAGCCTTTTTGTGCAGCCGTTGGCCATCTCATCAGAAGCCCACCATGTAAGGGCACTTTGCAGGCTGTAGCACGTCTCTCGACCCTCAAAGAAAAGAGACCACCATACATGGGGGAAGGTGTACAGTAAACCTTTACGTGAAGCCAGTAGATTTGAGCAGCTGACACATGTGACACCATCCTCTACAGTGTTATCTAGGGTGTTATCTGGAGTCTCAGTGGTCATGGCTACTCACCAGACACAGGAATAGACACTGACCTATCAGCGATAGCCGTGATTTTGTACGTACCGCTGATCATTTAGATCCTTATCGTTTAAACAGCATCCACTGGACTCGTTATTAGAAACCATCGGCTTGGGTTTCCACCTGCGGTGGTGTGCAGTAGCCTGCTAATGTTAGCCGTCCACTATCAGTGGCTAAATACACTCATATACAGGGGTTGGACAATGAAACTGAAACACCTGTCATTTTAGTGTGGGAGGTCTCATGGCTAAATTGGACCAGCCTGGGGGCCAATCTTCATTAATTGCACATTGCACCAGTAAGAGCAGAGTGTGAAGGTTCAGTTAGCAGGTAAGAGCACAGTTCTGCTCAAAATACTGCAATGCACACAGCATTATGGGTGACATACCAGAGTTCAAAAGAGGACAGATTGTTGGTGCACGTCTTGCTGGCGCATCTGTGACCAAGACAGCAAGTCTTTGTGATGTATCAAGAGCCACGGTATCCAGGGTAATGTCAGCATACCACCAAGAAGGACGAACCTCCACCAGCATCACGTAGTGACCTGGCCACTATCCTGCAAGAAGAATGGCTTAAAATCCCTCTGACCACTGTGCAGGACGCAGTATATGTCATTCCCAAGACCAACTGACGCTGTATTGGCCGCAAAAGGAGGCCCTACACCATACTAATAAATGATTGTGGTCTAAAACCAGGTGTTTCAGTTTCATTGTCCAACCCCTGTAGCTGCACCTAGAAGGAATCAACCAACAGGAATGCTTTGGCATTGTGCAACATGCAAATGTCCTCGCCGCATAGGGACAGGCCTTATCGCTGTACCTAACTGACCCAACAGCCACGACTGCAGACATTCAGTGAGCAGTGATGTCCTCCATGAGGCATCCTGTTAGTGCCAGAACCATTGACAGGCGGCTGAATGGCGCAGGACTACATGCCGTTAGGACCGTTAGGACACCCATGTCAATGCCACCAAAGACTGCAGTGGTGTCGTGCCGGCCTGTGCTGTTCTTTAGTCAAAGTGCTCAGTTATTCAGACCAGACTCTGGGTGTTAAGGAGTCTGATGGCTTGGGGAAAGAAGCTGTTGCACAGTCTGGATGTGAGGGCCCGGATGCTTCGGCACCTTTTTCCAGATGTTAGGAGGGTGAGTTGGTGGTTGGTGTGGCTCAGTGGATAACACCACTACCCACCAGGGAGCCACCACCACATGTGGAAGACTGGGGTTCGAATCCCGATCTGGGTGACTATGCTGTGCTACACCAATAAGTCCTTGGGCAAGACTCCACATAGGCCTACCTGTAATATGACTAACCTTGTAAGTCGCTCTGGATAAGAGCGTCAGCTAAATGACATATACGTAGCATTAGCTACTAGCATTAATTCCAAGTAACTAGCATAGCTAACTACGTACTATGACGAGTGTGTGTGAGGGATGTGTGTGGTCATCCACGATGCTGGTTGCTTTGCGGATGCAGCGTGTGGTGTAAATGTCCATGACGGTGGGAAGAGAGACACCGATGATCTTCTCAGCTGTCCTCACTACTCGCTGCAGGGACTTGCGATCCGATGAGGTGCAGTTCCCAAACCAGGCAGTGATGCAGCTGCTCAGGATGCTCTCGATGGTTCCTCTGTAGAAGGTGGTGACGATGGGAGATGTGCCTTCCTCAGCCTTCGCAGGAAGTAGAGGTGCTGCTGGGCTTTCTTGGTTATGGTGCTTTTGTTGAGGGACCAGGTGAGATCCTCTGCCAGGTGAACTCCAAGGAGCTCGGTGCTCTTGACGATCTCCCAGTGGAGCCGTCGATGTGTAGTGGAGAGTGGTCACGCCTTGTCCTTACGACGCAGGTGCTTGGGCAAACCTTCTTTATTTTTGAGCAAGCACCTCAACACAAGCCTTAACACAAGCTTAAAGGAGGCCCAGCACCTCAACATAGCATACAATGGGAAGGTCGTTCGTTTCATTCGCTGGCACAACGTGCTACCACATGGTTTCTACGCCATCGGACCCAAGCATCCGTTTCTGAGGATATGATACACATGATTGCATTCCTTTGTAACTTAGAAGCTTAATAAAGCGGGGCCCCATACAGCTATGCTCACCCGAATTGAGAGCTTGTACGCGGTGCATGAATAACCGATGTGGCAGCATTTTTTCGGAAAAAGGATACAGCACCTTTCCTCATTTCCCCGTGGTCTCCACCATGCAGGCTGTGTCACACAGGGAGGCGAGCGGTCCATAATGAGCCGGACTCTAATGAGAACCAGCGCCCTGTTAGACCCTACGCCGTCTGAGTGCCCTCTCTGACGCCATGGACCCTTATTAGAGGATGAAATGTCACCTGGCTCCAGAGGATATGAAATGTGCACGGCACCGGCTTTCATTCCTCCGGCACTTTCGTTCTTCAGCCTGACAAAGGTTTTTACCTGGAATGAACTGTACGCCTAATGCATACTGACCAATGCTGAACGAGCTTTCATTGGTGCCATCCTCGGAATGGAAGATGGACACAATTATGGGTATAAAGAACGAAAGCAAAGCACAAGGAGTAGATTACGCTGTGCTCTAGTTTTCAGCCGTCCTGTAAGCCCAAATGACAGTGGGGGCCCCTTAAATGTCCTTCAGGAAGTGGACAAATTTGGATGTAGAGGTCGACTCATTTCCTTTTGAACCACAGAAACACAATGAGTCCCACCAGCAGGAAAAGCCAGACGTTGCTGTCTTAATTACATTTACATATTATGATATTTTTCATTCGGGCAATTATTTGGGGCTACAGTTTTGACAAGCGAGCTTGTCAAAGTTTAAAAGAAGAAGCCAGCATGCAGATCCACTGCTGCGGTTAATTAAAGATATCCTCATTACAGTTCTGGCATTTCCATTTTAGAAGATAATCAGAGACTGTTTATGCTGTTTTGTCCCCTGGCCACTGCGAGGTGGCTCATAATTGTAGCTGTCAAGGTGACGAGGCACAAGCTAGCGGCTTCTGCGGCTCTTCTTTACTTTCTTCTTTATACTAATAACTGTTTGCATGCTAATAAGCATTAGGTCGTACGTGTTTCTGTCAAAAAGGCTGGCTTCACTGCCCACAGTGGCTGCTCCCTCACCAGCGTAGACGTCGACTGTGAATGGATGCTGTCCCAGTGAAGCAGAAGCAGGATTTTCTTTGGCATCACATTTTCCATTCAGCCGCACGACGTGTTGGTATTGTTCATGCATTTGGTGAAGACCGGGGAAACTGATGAGATCCTTTATCCTGTATCAGCTGCCCAGTCCAATCATCTCCTCTGGACAAACTAGTCCAACTCAAGTAGGGCTTTAAAAGCTAGTTTGGCATTTTCTGAATTTCTTAATCCAGCTGAACATAAAAATCTATTTCCTTTTTCACAGAGACAGCTGAACCTACCATGTGGCTGTTATGAGTCTCATTTTCCTCAGATTCTTGAACTTGAAGTTTTGGAAACCCCTGTTTTTCCTTTTCTTTCATTTCTTCCTTTCCTTAACCCAGAAGAGCCCAGACCCGTTTCTCCACAAGGGAAAATAATGAAGGGTCAGTTATAAGATCATAAAAGATCAGTCTTATTGTGACACAGAGGTCACATGGTGTCTTCTGTAAGTATTATAGAGTCATAATACTGGTAGCATATGACACAACAACAACAATTTCATAACTGGGATTCCATCATGGTGTTCTAGAAATGGCATCAGAACGGGCATATGTAATATAGAATATGGGTATATGTTATATAGATATGGGTATATGTAATATAGAATATGGGTGTATGTAATATAGAATATGGGTATGTGTAATACAGAATATGGGTATGTGTAATATAGAATATGGGTATATGTAATATAGAATATGGGTATGTGTAATATAGAATATGGGTATATGTAATATAGAATATGGGTATGTGTAATATAGAATATGGGTATATGTAATATAGAATATGGGTATGTGTAATATAGTATATGGGTATATGTAATATAGAATATGGGTATGTGTGATATAGAATATCGGTATGTGTAATATAGATATAGGTATGTGTTATATAGAATATGGGTATGTGT
Organism: Prochilodus magdalenae; assembly: GCA_024036415.1. Lineage (NCBI taxonomy): Eukaryota > Metazoa > Chordata > Actinopteri > Characiformes > Prochilodontidae > Prochilodus > Prochilodus magdalenae. Next base: position 29,104 of record JAMWET010005421.1, on the reverse strand, counting down.
AATATAGAATATGGGTATGTGTTATATAGAATATGGGTATGTGAGCTGGTTTTGTCTCTAACTGCACTAACCAAGCACACCGCCATTTTCTAAATGAACTCATATGTTCACCAACTGTCATGTGACTGCATCCAAGATGTTGGGTATAGGTCACTCAGGGACTCCATGTGTTTAGGTGAAGGATAAAGCTGTATAAAGAACTTTACAGACTTTAAAAGGCTTGTGACACATACGTCGCTGTGGGCTCTTCTGGGTTAAGATGAATATCCTATATCTAATACCCTCAGATTATATACTGAAAAAATAATAACTTTAAATATTTAAATTTTTTTTCCTATACACTTTTTCCCCCTCCAGCTAATATCTCTTCACGCTCTGGGGGAAAGAAACCCTGGTGTTTGCAGAGCTCAGGCTTAGTAAGAGTGTCTTGGTTCAAGCATCACAACACTCCTCCAGCCAGTCAGTAAGCCCAGTCAGGCTGAACCCCATGCATTGTCAAGAGGGACAGACGGCCGATAAACAACAAGAGAGGGGAAGATCTAAAAAGCAAGACTGAGAAAGAGGTTCTCCAATCAGGCAAGGGTAGAAAGTCATGCTAACATCAGTGAACCGGTTACACAGTGGTGAGATCTCGACAAGAGAGGCGACAGGACTAAAGCTGGCTTCCTATTCACCATCTCCTTCTAATCTCTTCAAACTTCTCATTTCACCTTAAAAGCTGCAGGAGTTACATTATGGAGAGCTTCTTAAGGAGCACTAAAAGGAGGCGTGCATTTGTTTTGCTAGTGTGTCCAACATCAGCAGTCGTTCTCCAGGACTGCGAACGGCACCTTACTGGCTGTTTTGACTGCAGCTTAAATATATTAAGGATTGTCTTTGACCTTTTGCACAGTACTGTGGTTTGCAGGCTTTGTTTACTACTGAATATTCAATAGACCAGTGGTGGAAAATTCTCCCACCATCACAGTGAGGCGCAGACCACCAATGGCAACACGCACACAACACTTATGAGGACATCTTTTTGGGCGTTGGGTTCCTATAATCACCACTGCGACCAGTTCAGACTTGGTAAGCTTTTCTAACTACAGAAATCCAGGAAAATGTAAAATCTACCACTAGCATCAATAACAGCTGGGATTGGATTTGGGATGGACTGAACAAATTTCTGGATGGAAGCCACAATGATGTTCAGACACTCTTGCATCAAAGAACTGGTGAGCTGTTCCAGGTTTGGTGGATGCCTGATGGTTTAATCCTTGTTCCAGGTCGTCCCACGGATTTTCAAGAGGATTCAAATCTGGGGATTTTGCAGTGCCAGTCCAGATGTGTGAACGTCCCTAAATGCTCATCATGCCAATCAGTCACATTTGCAGCTCTGTAAACCCTAAATAGGAATGTTGTGCTTCTTGTGTAAGATGATGAGCAAAAGGCAAAACCTGGTTGTCCAGCAGTTCAAGGTAGGCTCTGTGGTTTAAACTTTCTGTCACCTCAATCCCATTTCCATGTTATTACCCTTATCATTAAAAGAATGGCTCCTCGAATTGTTGCACTCCGAAGAAATTAGCCAACAGGAATGAAACCTGGTGGGTAGGTTTGACATTGTGAGACGTGCCAATAATTTGGGTTTTTATAAGACATAAGCAAGGACGTATCGCTGTACCTGATTTACCCAACAGCCACCATGGAGGACATTCAGCAAGCTGTGATGCCCTGCATGAGTCAACCTGTTAGTGCCAGCACCTTTGGCAGATGGCTACAACACACAGGGCTGCATGCACACAGACCGCTACGACAACTGCCCTTAACACCACGTCAGTGCCATCAAAGACTGAAATAGTGTTGTGCCAGACTGTCATATAGGGACTCATAATGGCAGCAGGCTACAATAGTCATATAGGTCATATAGGTCATAGGTCAGGCTACAATAGTCATATAGGTCATATAGTCATATAGGTCATAGGTCATATAGAGTCATATAGGGACTCATAATGGCAGCAGGCTACAATAGTCATATAGGTCATATAGGTCATAGGTCAGGCTACAATAGTCACATAGGTCATATAGGTCATATAGTCATATAGGTCATAGGTCATATGGGACTCATAATGGCAGACGGCTACAACACACAGGGCTGCATGCACACAGACCGCTACGACAACTGCCCTTAACACCATGTCAATGCCATCAAAGACTGAAATGGTGTTGTGCCAGACTGTCATATAGGGACTCATAATGGCAGCAGGCTACAATAGTCATATAGGTCATAGGTCAGGCTACAATAGTCATATAGGTCATATAGTCATATAGGTCATAGGTCATATAGAGTCATATAGGGACTCATAATGGCAGCAGGCTACAATAGTCATATAGGTCATATAGGTCATATAGGTCATAGGTCAGGCTACAATAGTCACATAGGTCATATAGGTCATATAGTCATATAGGTCATAGGTCATATAGAGTCATATGGGACTCATAATGGCAGACGGCTACAACACACAGGGCTGCATGCACACAGACCGCTACGACAACTGCCCTTAACACCATGTCAAGGCCATCAAAGACTGAAATGGTGTTGTGCCAGACTGTCATATAGGGACTCATAATGGCAGCAGGCTACAATAGTCATATAGGTCATATAGTCATATAGCTCATAGGTCATATAGAGTCATATAGTGACTCATAATGGCAGCAGGTCATCAGCAGAGACATCCCCTTGCTCCACCAACCAATCCGTATGTGGAGGCACTGTGGTCAGCACCATGATGAACAGTTTGTTGTCACACGTCCAGAAGGCCTGGTGTCACTCCACCTCCACCCTTATCACAAAATCTGCAGTGAGAGTGAGACATTTAAGCTTCATGAGATGAATTATCACAGGACAACAGGCTGAAGTGCTTGGACCCCTAATTTTTTATTTTTTTGGTTTGTGTCTTCTGTGATTGATGCTACCAGACTGGGTAAAACTTTTCTTATCTGCAAGCACGAACAGAAAAAAAGAAGAAAGGAAGAAGAAGAAAGAGAGAAATATCTGTCACAGCTGACAAGTCTCATAAAGTCCCCTCATTGTGCGGGCTGCCTTTTCCAGCGCCCCGTCGCGATTGGCTCTGGGCAGGAAGAGGAAAGGGAGAGGGAAGAGGAAGAGAGAATAATAGCACCTGCCACACTGACAGGAAATGTGGCTCAGACCCATTACGACGTGGAGGGAAGAAATACAGTTTTAATAAACTCTCCTTCCGCGTAATCAAATTTCCTTTAATAATAATGGAGAAAAGAGAACGGCGGGGGTATTTATGACCCTGGTGGAGGTGGAGGCATAAAGCGTCGCTGCTGGAGCTGTGACAGGCCGCTGTGGCTGTGTAGCTGAGGGGCCGGGAGATTAAACCTTTGTTGTTTCAGCGTGATGAAATACTGAGGCGGCTCTGTGATCATCGCAGCGTGAACAGAGCGGGCGTCACTGTTTTGTTTTGCGTGCGAGTAATTAAGTGTAGACTGCAACAGGTCCAGCAACAGGGGGGTCATTCAGTGGGCAGTGCCCACCAGCTCCGCCGTTATTACAGATGATATAGTGGACTGAATCAGTTTTTTTTTCATCTTTTATTATTCAGTGGAAATGTTTTACTCATTCACTCTCTCATCTTCTAACCGGCTTTGTCCTTCTGGAGCCTATCACAGTGCTCGTTGGGCGGACCACCCAGGACAGAAAACACCCCGGAGAGACCACCAGTCCATCACAGGACAGACACGCAGCCATATCTATTTACTCACACCCTCACACTTAGGGGGCAACGTAGCATCTCCAGTTCACCTCACTGCATATCCTAGGTGGCTGCTAAGTCAGTGTTGCTATGGTTTCCCAGGTGATGGCTAAGATGACCCAGGTGGTTGCTAAGCCATTGCTACAGTATCTCAAGCCACTGCCGAGGTGCTAAACCATTAATCGCAGCTGGACCGTTTCTGTTGTTTTCCAGGTGTTCCAGGTAAAGTCATTGCTGTGGTATGTTCCAGGCAGTTGCTAAGGTGCAAGGCTGTTGCTATGGTAACCCAGTTGGCTGCTGGGGTGCTAATATGCCATTACTCTGGTGCACATGATGGATGCTGATGTCTCAATCCATGTGTGGTAAATGGCTCCAGAGCAGGTGTTAATGATTGGCTAAAAGGAGTGACTGCATGTGGGCGTGGCCAAAGACCATAGTGTGAAGGAAGTAGCTGAATCTGCAGGTGTATGGAAGCGTACGGTCATACGGGTCTACCAGCAGTGGCTAAAATCCCAGTCTACAGGGAATTCTCCTCGGAACTGTGCCAGGGAAGGCCTCCACCACTCCACAATTCGTTGATGTAAGAGTGTGAACACTGATGTGAGCTACATCCAGAATTTTGGCCAGTCCATGACAACTTTTACAACTCTCCACACAAGGTTCTGATGCGCCTGTGCTGTAAACTGGAATGGTCATTCAAATGGTGATCAATAGAGAAATGCAAAGAATAACAACATGTGTGGCTCTTAGAAGAACAGCCATCGTTGCCACATAAACGTTCTACTATACCCACTGAGCCTTATTATTTCACGTCTGCTCAGAGACGAAATGTCAGTCTGCCGAGACAGACTGGTCAGTGCAGGTTCAGACTGGCCTCCCTCACTCTCCATCGCCCTCTCGCTGCCTGTTATTGATGGAGCCGCTCATCACATTTGTCTTAATGCTCTAAATTGTCAGGCAGCATAATTACAGAACTGGCTGCGGCCATATCCGCAAGATAAGAAAGGCGCTGTATTTCCTCCACCTTTCCCCTGGACAGCCCTCTCTATAAGCCACATATCGTACCCATCTCAACAGGTGAATTAGCCCAGGCTTCCTGTCATAATATTGGATTTATGAGCGGTGATCAATCCGTGAGTACTGGCCAAGGGCTCGGGCTCCTGGCTAAAATGGGACCTGTGATCGATGGTCAAATTAAAGAAGGGAAAACCAGCAACAGTCGCACAGGCAATAACAGTCACACAAAAGGCAGCAGTGGTTTCTCCTGGGGGCTTCTGGCAGGGAAGGGTGTGAGGAGTGATGGAGAGACCATGCCACCTTGTTCAAGGCCGAGAGCAAGGTCTACACATGGTCGTGGTCCTAAAAAGGGATGTCTATCTATGGTTCAGGTAGGAATGCTCTCTACTTGGACAAAGAACATGCAGAATCCCAAAAGACATGCAGCTACAGCCCTACACTCATCATTCAGAGGAGTAGTTCCACAAAGAGCTGCACCCAGAAGGAATCCACCGACAGGAATGAAACTTGGTGGGCAGGTTTGACATCACGAGACACGCCACGTTTCACGCTTGGCTTCACGTGTGACATTAGCATAGACTACATGCAGGACTACATGCACACAGACTACTACAATAGCTGCCCTTAACACCACACCAACATTACCAAGAACTGCAGTGGTGTCGAGCCAGACTATCACAGAGTGGCAGCGGGCCTTCGACCAATGAATCCCTGTGTGGAGGCACCGTGGTCAGCACCAAGATGAAAGGTTTGTTGTCGTGTGTCACTCCACCTCCACCCCTACCGCACAATCTGCAGTAGATGTGTGAGGATATTGAAGGTGCATGGGATGGATTATCACAGGGCAACAGTAAGAACCTCTACAGCTCCATACCGAGAAACCTGGCAAGGTGCGTTAGCAAAGATGGCGGCCCGACTCCATACTGAGAGACAGACTTCTGTATGTGTAGCTCAGTAAATATTCCCCATATCATCTACATCATCTTTTATTGTTCCTGGTTACCTTTATCTTCCGTCCCAACAGCACTGCCATCGGAGCATGAGACAGGAGGAGCAATAAACCAAAAAAAATGAAGCCAGATGGAAGCAACAAGATAAACAGAGACAGAAACAGAGACAAGTAAGAACAAGAACAGACAGGATGTGACAGGGGGACAAATGAACCTGTTATCTACTAATAATAGAACCAGTGTCCCTATTTTTAACATGGCTTTGTGTGGCTCATAAATCCGTTACTTGTTTGTAACTGTACTTTAAGGCACATGGGTATATGGCTCTGTGTGGGTTAACCTCTTACCTGATAGCTCTCAAACACGACACACTGCTAAAATCTGCCAAGCAGCCTAAATCCACAGTTTCACACAATTCCTCAAGCGTGCCTCCACTTTCAGGCTACTTCATGAGCTCTGCTCTGAGGGAACATGTTTGTAACAGGCTTACTGGCATACTGGCTTTTTTACAGAACCTCTGCATTAGTGAACGAACGACTGAGACAGACTGTTTGTTGCCTTGCACTCCTGCACATTAAAAATAAATAGGCTCTGTGGTCCATGGGCTGGTTTATCTCCACTTGTCGAACAAATCAAGAATGGCATAAAGGTGCTGTGCCTGGGCTCAATGTGTGAAAACTCACTGAGAGGAATGCTCTGGGGAGATCAGTTCAGCGCAGATTGTCATATTCCATATGCCGTTAGGAGTCCGCAGCTGACGTGTGCTTGGGGAAAGCTGTCAAAGCGGATGCAGGGCCTTATGAAGCTCGCGTGCGACAAAGAGTCAACAGTAATGAGCGAACGTTAAAAAATCATGAGGGGCCACTCGGGAGACTAGTCCAAATACTCTTCCAAAGTGCACTCGTCAATGCTGTCACTCGTTGATCGACACCACTCCCGAGACTGATGAGAGCGCATTCCTTTCAGTCTTCTGTCTTGCAGATGTAAATTCTACATCAACAACTTTGTGTCTACAGTTTTTGGACTTTTCTGCCCACTAGCCAAGGCGTCCCTCGCAACAGGATACTGTAGGGTGACCAGACATACTGGTTGACCTGTCACCAGCTGGAGAAGTCCCTGGATATGAATATAGAATTAAAAAACACATCCTAGAATTTTGGCCTATAGAGGGGGCTGCTGCTATCTACCAAGCCCGTCTATCATTTGTTTGGCTAGCTTTAGAGAATGCACTCGCTGTGTGCACAAGATGGTGTCTCTTAATTTCCGGTTTATGGTTGGTATGCATCACTGTTTCCGGTTGTAGTAGCTGTGAGGAGAGTTGAGCGAATCTGTGGAAAGCCATAGCAATCATGAGTGTTTTTAAGATAAAGGAGAAACGACTGACATATCAACGTCAAGAGAAGAAGACGTCTCTACATTGCTGTGTGTCTCTGTGTGCTAATTCTTCAAGGTAGAACTCGGAGATTAGCTTTCATAGGTTTCCAGTGGATCCTGAGGTGCGGGCTCGGTGGCTTACACAGATTCGTAGGGAACTTCAGCCCCCTTCAAAGTACTCACGTCTGTAGTAGGCATTTCGACACAGGCGACTCCGCTGTGACGGCTGTGGGAAAGAGAAAACTCAACAAAGGAGCGGTGTCCTGTCTTTTTGCCTGGAACGATTACAGCATGCCCGCACCAAGGCTTAATGTTCGGCAACGTCGGCCGAGATGCCCTTCCCCGGTGTTGGCAGCGTCTGACACCGACCAAGAGATGGAAGTGCAGGTAGCGCCTGATCATGATTACAGCGGTACTCCGACGACCTCAGCAATGGCAGATGCTTTGGCAAACGAGAACGAAGCACTGAAGAGAAAAATACAACACTCAACATGATTAGATACAACACAGATAGATAGCAAAGTTAGAATGAATCCTCTGTAAATGTTTACCTATGGGCGCTAGCTAGCTACTAAGCTAATAAGCTATTAAGCCAAGTTAACTTGAAGCCCTTCTCACGCTTACTCCTGTGTGCTGTCGACGAAGCCTGAATGATGTGCTGAACATCACCGATGGTTACTTTTGGCAAGTCTTGAAGACATCGCGTGTAAAATGCCATTTTGCATGTTGACCGGTGGAAAGAGGAAATGCTTGTGCTTACCAAACTTAGAACCGGAAACCGGAAAACGTCACCTTACGCAACTAGCCAACTGTGTAAAATTCCAACCCAAGCTGGCAAGTGGCAAGTGAGTCCACAACATTACCACCAACATCTTTTCAAGACATGAGGTAACTCAGGGTTTAAACTCAGGGTTTAAAATCAAGGCTGGGGTTACGGGACTTGAGTCATCCTACCAGGTGATGTAGGTATATGATTCTTATGGGATACAGTTTTCTTGAACGTAGCTCCATGCAATATCTGCCAAGGGATATGTTTAGTATCTGAAGAATTCCAAATCTGTCAGGTAGCGGAAACGTATACTGGCTAGCTTGAAAGGAAAGGTAGGGCCATCTTACCCAACCATATAAAAGCTCTACCAGGCCATAGATGGCATCAACAGTGATGTTTCCTGTTTGTTTCCTTGTTCAGAACTGACTTTAAAGCAGAGAATAGAGGTTATATTTCCAGCTCAGACTTTTCTCTTCAAGCTCAAATGACGATAAAGATATTCTTTATTCTACCCGGCTGAATGTTCAGAATTCCCACAATCAAACGTTCAATTTCCCTGCTGCATACGAGCGTCGAATAATTCAACAAGGAGCCATTTAAAAGCAGGGATGGGGGATCTAGGTTGGTTGACCTATTTCTGAGTCGCTGTGAAGCAAGACGTACTTTTCAAACCTGCCAGCCATAATCCATAATTTCATACATTTCACCAATGATGGTGCTGTCTGTCCCATTCATTAGCTCCGCTTTGTGAAAATAGCCAATCGGTGATGTGCAAAGCCATGCATCCTTGCAGGCCGTGTAGGCTTTTTACAGGATGTCTGTATAGCGGAAAACAAATTAGGATCTAATAGAAACCAGTATGTGGTACTAACATACATAAAACCCAATTGGACACCGCACAGAATCAATGAATCAATATGCCACTGCTGTGAAGTCCTATGGGCGATGATGCTCTCATGTGTTTACACATGTTTAGCTATCTGTGGTAGGCCCATTACTGCAAATGAGGCCAAGGCTGAGTCTACCATATCATGCAGCTTTTGTCATAAAACCCAAAAGCCTCTGCCAGGATACGGGGGCGTTAGAGTGAAGGGAGATGGGGGGGGTGGGATACAGTAGATCACAAAGCACGGGAGACACACAGAAGCATCAAATCAGGTCTCGGAAGCATGGCTACTGAAAACCAGGCCTACTTTACATGAGGTGGATAGAGTTCCAGGAGCGAACGGGAGTAAGCTCTTTATCCAGAGGCACATACGCTGTTCTGTTTACTGAAGATTAACCACCAGCGTGAAAGAAGCTGCGTGCAAAATGGTTTGTTCGTTGAGTTCATTTAAACTTCAGGTGAATCAGGCAGAGATGGCCACAAGTCACAAAATACAAGTCCAAGTCAGTCACGAGTCTATAGGTTAGAGTCCAAGTCAAGTCACAAGTCTTTAGGCCAGAGTCCAAGTCAAGTTTTAAGTCAATTTACATTTAGCATATATAGTAACTGTAGCATTTTGTTTCGGCACCACACTCTGCCTCAAACACTTCCTGTTTCCGGCCAGCTGAAGGGGTTAATACTGTATGTTATATAGCTGGAATGATGGCTAAACGGCTAAGCGGCTAGCACAAACCTATCCGGGTGTGTGTTCAGACACCGTATGAAGTTTGATGTGGTCGATCCAGTGTCTGTAATTTGTCTCCCACACTCTCTGCACGTCGCCACTCTTCTGTTATAGGCTAGGATTTTGAATCACCTGTAACCAAAGGCTACCACGTACGGCGCTCCCGCCAAAGCCATGCTACAGCATTGTGTTTACACTTGGAGCCGCTCACTGTCACTAACTCGAGTGCCCATCTCTGGAATCAGGTGATGCCATCAAGACGGCTGCTGCAGTCCTCTGATTGAATCGGCTCCCGATGAAACCAACCAATCCTTAAGAAGCAAGTATAGTTGGTTCTGGTACAAGGATGACCCAGTAGGCCTTTCCCTATTTAGATTTTTAGGGCAACAGGTCAATGCCGAGAACACACTTGATGGATAAACCTGGATTTCATGCAGCGATAGGCTGGTAGAAGTTCCCCCATCACAGATTAGGTGCAAATAGCCACTCGTCAACCCCGTAACACGTTCACAATTCATTAGCACTACTCACACGAGCGGCGAGAGCAGTTTCCAATCTTGCTGTATGGAGCTCGGGCCACGCACCCCTAAATCAGTGCTTTAATTACAAAACAAAACGCATTCAAGCGCACAGCAGTCCTTACACCCATTCATTATCGAACTTAGCATATTAAAGCAGCGGAGGGCCAAGTGGAAAAGATTGCAATTTACCCAGCATGGTCGTAAAGCAGCCATGCGCTCTGCTCATTAAAAGCAGCCTGGTGGATAGTGACGTTTTCATCACTGCTCGCTGCCTAAGAGACACATGCGACAAGTCATTCTCTGCAGTATGGAGAGCATAAAAGCAGAAACTGAGACCAACTTCTAAAACTGGAATTCCCATTCTGGAGCCAGTTTAGAAGAATGGCCAGTGAGTTCAATAGCAGAGCTTAAATACAGGAGGTCAGGCATATACCGAGGTCAGGATAGCCTAGGAGAAAAGAAAACACAGAGGTAATGAGAATGTGGGATTGATTAATTAGGAGGTGTGGGAGTGCGGTGCTGTTGGGAAATAATATAAAGGTTACCAGGAACAATAAATGATGACTAGACTGACATTTAGACTGATATGGGGAATATTTATTGAGCTACACATACAGAAGTCTCTCTCTCAGTATGGAGTCGGGCCGCCATGTTTGCTAACGTATCACGCCAGACGTCTCGGTATGGAGCTGTAGAGGTCCCTAATGGTGTCCTGTGATAATCCATCCCATGCAGCTTGAATATCCTCACACAGTTCCTGCAGATTGTGCGGTAGGGGTGGAGGTGGAGTAACACCAGGACTTCCGGACATGTGACAGATTTGTTGGTCGCCTCCACCAAAACAAAAGCAGGACTCGTCACTAGAGATGACCTGCTGCCATTCTCCATCCATTCTGGAGTCACTCCATGACAGTCTGGTATGACACCACTGCAGTCTTTGGTGACGTTGACGTGGTGTTAAGGACAGTCACTGTAACGGTCTGCATTCATGTAGTCCTGCATGGTGCAGCCGTCTGCCAATGGTGCTCACACTAACATCACTGCTCACTGAATGTCCGGAATCGTGGCTGTTGGGTCAGTCAGGTACACTGATAAGCCCCTTTCTTGCCTATGTCACATGTGCAGCTGCGCTTCAAACGTCTTTAAATAAATGAGTGTACGTTCTTCTTCTTATTCTAGGTCAGTCTAATTGGGAATGGTGTACTTGTGTACAGCTTTTTGGTCGTTTTGTGAATTTTCCAATCTGTCTTAAGTGGTGCTGCAGTTACATTCTGCTGTGTCTGATCCACACAAACCAAAGCAACACATGACCACCACCACATCAGTGTCGCTGCAGTACTAAGAATGATCCACCACCAATATAATACCTGCTCTGTGGTGGTCCTGTCTGGGAAGACTGAAGATATAACAGCTTTAGCACAAGTTCTGCAAGTGAGACTCTTACTAGTGCTACGTCACTCAGTCAATAACTCTTTATTCCTTAAGAATTTTTATCCTTCAGATTCCACACCTCATTGTTTTTTATCACTTTGGCCTTTTTAGTCTTTATGGGACAACAGGGTAACAGAGTACACAGAAAAACAGAGGGACTACAGTCTGTAACTGTAGAACTACAGAGTGTCCTACACGGTCAATGGAGCTGATAGAATGGACTGTGAGTGTAGAAACAGACCCCAAAGCCATTCAGAAACTGAACACTATCTCAACAACTCACTGGCACCAACTCCAATAGAGCACTATATACTGTTCCAGTGTTCCATTCCACTGCTGTTCTGTTTATCACTCACTGCACTGAACTGTTTGTTCTCGACGTTGCAATAAAAAAAAAAACTCTTGATGTTCAATAATCATATAACTCTATAAGCAATCCAGGGAACGTGCAATAACTAACTGCTACCGTACCTCTCTATGGACTGTGTTTTGTTTAGTGTCTATTTAGAACATATAATTTTTATAGTCATTTATTATATTTAAGTATATTTTTAGGCAATGTAGGCAGGTGTATAATTGTATATTGTTGTATTGTTTTTTTTTCTTTCTCTCTCTCTCTATCAACTCCGCACTTTATATATTTTAGCCCTGTGTTTAATTATTTTGTGTGTAAAGTGCTGTTTGATTGCTGCTCAATTTCGTTGTACACTGTGCAACAACAATAAAGGCATCTTATCTTAAACATGGACCTAATTTAGTGGCCGGTGATTGAATATATGTGTATGGTCATATATATATTACTGTTCATACATTACAGGGTCTTGCCTGTTATTTGGAGATGGCCAATTTCAAATAGGTTGTTAAATATGTCACATATAAATTTAAAGTATCAGTTGGATATACATAGGAAATCCATATACGCTGATACAGGTCATATATTTGGAACCCATATGTTGGTGAGCAAAACAAAAGTCTAAACACTGAACTCAAAATAGCTGATTAGTGTGATTCTGTTTTAGGTCTAACAGACTTAACACATTTGGCTATGTGTTTCACTATTCCTGGGAAAAGTCCAGTGTGACCTGGAAAACAGGATTCTTTGCCTCTGTTTGACCCGACTGACTGTAGCTGATGTAACTGTTGAGATGATGATACTCCTTCAGTGCTAATACAAAGCTAAAGCAGGTCAGTTCAGTCGACTTATTTTCCTAACATGCATGAAAGCCTCATGTGAGAATGGTTTGAGGCTTGTACCGTCATTTCGGAGGCTGTTTAATTATGTCTCCATTGCAAATCCCTGTGATCTGATCTTGTTGAACAGATTTGGTTTTGATTGGCAGAGAACAGAATTAGTTTTCAATGAGCATCTACACATTCGAGTCTCGGCTGATATCTTTTTGCTCAACGTAATGACAATTCACCACTGCTTTTGTATCTACACTCATCATCAAAAGAACAGCTGCACCCAGGAGGAGGTGTGGGATTGCAGTGCTATTGGAAGGAAGGAAGATAAAGGTCACCAGGAACAATAAATTATGATAAATGTAGACGGATATGGGGAATATATATCCAGCTACACATACAGAAGTAGTGCCAGACGTCTCGGTATGGAGCTGTAGAGGTTCCTAATGGTGTCCGGTGATAATCCATCCCATTGAGCTTGAATATCCTCTCACAGCTCCTGCAGATGGTGCGGTAGGGGTGGAGGTGGAGTGACACCAGTGTAGAAATAGACTAGTATAGAATAAACTAGTGCAGAAGTAGACTACTGTAGAAATAGACTAGTGTAGAAATAGACTAGTGTAGAATAGACTAGTGTAGAATAGACTAGTGTAGAAGTAGACTAGTGTAGAAATAGACTAGCGTAGAAGTAGACTAGTGTAGAAATGGACTAGTGTAGAAATAGACTAGTGTAGAAGTAGACTAGTGTAGAAATAGACTAGTGTAGAATTAGACTACTGTAGAAATAGACTAGTGTAGAAGTAGACTAGTGTAGAAGTAGACTACTGTAGAAATAGACTAGTGTAGAAACAGACTAGCATAGAATAGACTAGTGTAGAAGTAGACTAGTGTAGAAATAGACTAGTGTAGAAGTAGACTAGTGTAGAAATAGACTAGCGTAGAAGTAGACTAGTGTAGAAATGGACTAGTGTAGAAATAGACTAGTGTAGAAGTAGACTAGTGTAGAAATAGACTAGTGTAGAATTAGACTACTGTAGAAATAGACTAGTGTAGAAGTAGACTAGTGTAGAAGTAGACTAGTGTAGAAATAGACTAGTGTAGAAACAGACTAGTGTAGAAGTAGACTACTGTAGAAATAGACTAGTATAGAATAGACTAGTGTAGAAACAGACTAGTGTAGAAGTAGACTACTGTAGAAATAGACAAGTGTAGAAATAGACTAGTGTAGAAGTAGACTACTGTAGAAATAGACTAGTGTAGAAACAGACTAACATAGAACAGACTAGTGTAGACATAGACTAGTATAGAATAGACTAGTGTAGAAATACACTAGTATAGAATAGACTAGTGTAGAAGTAGACTACTGTAGAAATAGACTAGTGTAGAAACAGACTAGCATAGAATAGACTAGTGTAGAAATAGACTAGTTTAGAAACAGACTAGCATAGAATAGACTAGTGTAGAAATAGACTAGTATAGAATAGACTAGTATAGAATAGACTAGTGTAGAAGTAGACTACTGTAGAAATAGACTAGTGTAGAAATAGACTAGTGTAGGAATAGACTAGTATAGAATAGACTACTGTAGAAATAGACTACTGTAGAATAGACTAGTGTAGAAGTAGACTAGTGTAGAAATAGACTAGTGTAGAATTAGACTACTGTAGAAATAGACTAGTGTAGAAGTAGACTACTGTAGAAATAGACTAGTATAGAATAAACTAGTGTAGAAATAGACTAGTGTAGAGGTAGACTAGTGTAGAAGTAGACTACTGTAGAAATAGACTAGTGTAGAAACAGACTAGCATAGAATAGACTAGTATAGAATAGACTACTGTAGAAATAGACTAGTGTAGAATAGACTAGTATAGAATAGACTACTGTAGAAATAGACTAGTGTAGAATAGACTAGTGTAGAAATAGACTAGTGTAGAATTAGACTAGTGTAGAATTAGACTACTGTAGAAATAGACTAGTGTAGAAGTAGACTACTGTAGAAGTAGACTACTGTAGAAATAGACTAGTATAGAATAAACTAGTGTAGAGGTAGACTAGTGTAGAATAGACTACTGTAGAAATAGACTAGTGTAGAATAGACTAGTGTAGGAATAGACTAGTATAGAATAGACTAGTATAGAAGTAGACTAGTGTAGAAGTAGACTAGCATAGAATAGACTAGTATAGAATAGACTACTGTAGAAATAGACTAGTGTAGAATAGACTAGTATAGAATAAACTACTGTAGAAATAGACTAGTGTAGAATAGACTAGTGTAGGAATAGACTAGTATAGAATAGACTAGTATAGAAGTAGACTAGTGTAGAAGTAGACTAGTGTAGAAGTAGACTAGTGTAGAAATAGAATAGTGTAGAAGTAGACTAGTGTAGAAGTAGACTAGTGTAGAAATAGACTAGTGTAAAAGTAGACTAGACTAGTCAGTTAAGTACAGTGATGAGGCCCATCCTTGCTTACGTCACATGCACGGCAGAGTGTGAAACCTGAGTTATTGGAATGACTCACACTGTCGAATCTACCCACCGAGTTTATTCCTGTTGGTTGATTCCCTTTGGGTACAACTATTTGTGCATGATGAGTGTGCATGGTAAATGACTTAAGCCACAGAGATGCGTCTGTCGTGTTCGCCGACTCCTGTTTACCTCATTTTTACTTATATTGAGAAAAAAAAAAACAATTATACTCCAGTAGCTTTGGGCACTGAGCTGTTACTGTAGATAAGAGCAGATTCAATACAAAAGCAGCAGAGTTCATTATATGGTTCTGTTGTGCTTGCGAGAATGCCCAGTTCCTAGTCTACATTATATTTCCTTTTAAATTAGCCTCTTTTTTTCAGACTCCTCTCCAAATACAAATCGGCTGCGGTGTTTTGCTGTGACTGCTCAGAGTAAAATGTGAATATTTAATTAAAAAAACTCACTTTGTTGTGTTTTTTTTTTAAACCCTGCTGTCTTCTGAACATCTGACGGGTGCTGAAGCTTTTATCTCTAGAACCAGCTGCCAGAATCAAACACTTCGCCTTGAGCAAACAAGCCTCCATACAATTACGACATCCAACAAGTCGAGAAGAAAGGCTGATTATATGCCGAACCACATTCACTGTCTTTCAGGTGGCAGCAGTCATGGGTTTTAATCTAATTCTGTATGATATGGAAAATGGCACTGGCATATGTAGCACACAGGAAACGGACTGTACATATATCTACCATCTCAGAGGTGAGACAGTAGGTGGAGAGTACTCCAAAGACTAGTGTGTAGGTCCACTTTAAGCTGTATTTAAATACAGGGGAACAGGGGGCCAGTGCTGGTACCTAGAGAAAGGTCATTATAAGTGCAACACAAAAGGTTATTAAAGTGCCACACGATACACACAGTTTACACGTCTGCTAGAGCTGACTCACTGAAGTGCATTACGAAGAGATGGGTCTTCAGTCTGCGTTTGAAGACCGCAAGAGACTCCGCTGGTCTGACGCCCAGTGGGAGTTCATTCCACCATCTAGGAGCCAGGACAGAGAAGAGTCTGGACGCTTGTCTTCCATGAGTCCTCAGGGGTGGTGGTTCGAGACGATCTGTACTTGAAACGCGAAGGGCTCGAGGTACAGCTTAACTCTTCACCATTGCCATAAGGTAGGGAGGCGCTGGTCCATTCTTGGCTTTGTAGGCCTCAGAGTTTTAAATCTGATGCGGGCAACAACAGGAAGCCAATGAAGGGAGCGCAGCAGTGGAGTGACGTGGGTGAACTTTGGAAGATTGAAGATGAGACGGGCTGCAGCGTTCTGAACAAGTTGCAAGGGCCTGATGGACCGCAGAGGAAGACCAGCCAGGAGCGAGTTGCAGTAGCCTAGCCTTGAAATGACCAGAGACTGGACCAGCAGCTGGGTGGCTTCCTGAGAAAGGAAGGGTCGTATCCTCCGGATGTTGTAGAGGAGGAATCTGCATTACCGAGTCAGGTTCGCAATATGAGCAGAGAACGAGAACTGGCCATCCAGAATCACTCCAAGACTGCAGACGAAGACAAACACTATAAAACAGAAAGAGCAAGTACAAAAAGGAAACACGGCGAAACACACGAGGGAGTAACCGGCTCAGAACTCACGAAGGTACAACAGACCAGCACTAACACAGGGTGAAAATAACAGAGGCAGGGCAAACAGGGGTCTTAATACACATCCACATGGGTAACAGATTGGTCTCAGGTGTGGGAGTGGGCGGAGCAGGAAGAGCGGTGCTATGACAAGAAGTAACCAGAGGGGGCGTTGTGAGGCATGAACAGGGACAGGCAGACAGATAGACACAGATGTAACATTAACAGTTAAGACGAATGTGGAGTCATTATTTGGCAATTACTCGCATCATAACTGCTAATAACTTAATTATTACCCAAATTTTAAATTAAAATTAGAAATTTATGATGACAGCCTTATTTTACAGTCGTACCGATTTAATACCTGGTATTATTATCTTCAGTTGGTTTATGTATATATACAGTCAATCTGAATTTGAGGAACACGTTCCAGCAAAGTTGGGACCCCATTTACGGCCAGGAACATCTTAAGCAGGCGCTGTAGTCATGCTGGGGTTTGCATGGAGCACCCCGAATAGGCCCAGGTCGTTATGCTTACAAATGCATTAGCAAAAAATCTAATATATAAGTGTGTGCGCTTTCCGAAGATGGAAAATGGAAATGCCGTTGCCCTTCACGTCTACATAGGGGTCTTCGTCTTTCAACAGAGGCTGCCGCCGCCATGTTTCTAGCCCACAATAGACAAACCGCACACTGGCTATAGAGAGTGACTCCAGGTTTTATGGAAGCAGCAGCTTGGAGCTTGGAGTTGGTGGTGACCATAGCATCGTCTGGAAGACACAGACAGAAGAATCTGTATTGAATTGTACGAGGCTGAAGTCTACTTCACCAGCTGCTTGTTGGGAATTTCCTGTTCCACCTTAAATGGTGCAGCAGTGTAGATACACCTACCTTTCATTTACTGGCCTCTTTAAGAGGTCCACATAGGTTGTAGGTACCTTATAGGTCCCCTTATAGGTCAGACTGCCTCTTAGCTATTGGTGCACTGTGTGTTTTCACCCTCTACCCCATATACCGTTGATCAGTTTCTGACCACAGGACCACTGTGTGTTATGGTGGTGGACCCGACTCAGGAATGGTGCCCAGTATGAGTGCACCCAGGTGACTCTACACCACCTCTGGATGCAGTTTCATGTTCTATTGTTTACCTTTCTCTCCGTGTTCAGATAATTCCCAAAGCTCGGCAATGTCACCTGCATTGCTTTCAAACACACCACAGAAACAAGAACTCTCCTAAGCTGGATAGTCGCACAGAAAGAGGCCAGATGCTTAAGCCTTGTCTGTGGAATCCCATGCATCTATTCTGCAGGAGGGTGCGGGCCTGGAGGGATCTGCTGTTCCTCCTGTAGGCATGAAATGAAATGAAAAGCAGGGGATGAGAGCCGTATAGATGACAGAGCGAGCGGCGCTCGCTGCGGGAGCGCCAAGATGAATAAGAGGGATGGCTCTCATGCATAAGTCATACCGTCTGAGGAGTAAACACTGAAACCACTGGCATCTTCCCAGGGGAGAGGAGAAAAGATGAGAGCCAGAAAAGAGGGAGAGTTCGGAGATGCAGAAAGGAGGGATAGGTTGGAAAGTCAGTAAGGAGAGAGTGTCTGGAGAGACATTAGGGTAGGATTGGTTAGTAATTCAGAAAGGAGGTATAGTCCGGATAACAACAAAAGGAGGACAGCTCACGGATGCAGAAAAGAAGGAGGGTTTGGAAAGCGAGAAGGGAGGTATAGGTGGACAATATGGACAATTAGGAAACCCGGATTAAGGAGATGGGTTGGAAATCCAAATTGAAATACAGAGACTGGAGAGCCAGAACCGAGACATAATTTAGAGAACCAGAAAGGTGGAATAGGTTGGAGAGCCCTAAAGGGAGAAGAGCAAGAGAGACAGTTAGACAAATTCGGAATAGAAAGACTGTTTTGTGAACCATAAGGTGGAACATATTGGAGGGACAGATATGAAAGACAGTGTGGAGAACAAGAAAGGTGGGACAGATTGGAGAACAAACATAATTTGGATATCCTGAGGGGAAAAAATGTTTAAAGAGCAAGATGATGGGATTGGTTGGAGAGCCAGCAAGGAGGTACAGTTTGGAGAACCAGAAATGAAGGCAGGTTGGATAATTTGAAAACAGTTGGAGATTCAGAGAGAAAAAAAATTAAGAACTAAAAAGGTGGGATATGTTGGAGAGAGCAATAGGAGAAACAGTTTTGAGAACCAGGAAGTTGGGATAGGTTGGAGAGCCAGAATGGTGGGGCCGTTTAAAGATCTAGAATGGAAAGAGAGTTTGGAGAGCCAGAAGGTTGAGAGACTGGATAGACAGAAAGGAAAGGCAGTTTGGAAAGTCAGAAAGGTGGGGTTATTTGGATTGCCCAAAAGAATAGACAGTTTTGAGAACCAGGAAGTTGGGATCGGTAGGAGAGCCAGAATGGTGGGGCCGTTTGAAGATCTAGAATGGAAAGAGAGTTTGGAGAGCCAGAAAGTTGAGATAGACTGGATAACCAGAACAGAAAAGCAAAAAGGTGGGATTTATTGGATGAAAAATAATAGACAGTTTTGAGAACCAGAAGGTTGGGATAAGATCCAGAAAGTAAAGACAGCCTGGAGATCAGTTGTGATAGAAAGAGGGATATAACAGTTATATAACAGTGGCCAGTGTGCAATTTGATGACACTCTTCACACCTGCACAATTTATTATGCTAATGCTACAGCAATCATAGAAACACAACCTCAGGCCGTTATTGCTTGCTTGATGGTTCAACCTCATTATCCTTCAAAACTCCGACCAAGACTTCATGAAATTATCCAAACAGTCGGTTGATCGTTCCATAGCTTTCACCAACCTGAAGCGGGAGCTTGAATGCTATTGCACATGATCACATCGCAACCTTTCAGGCCGAAGTATGGCGAGTGCAGATGAGGCTAAACGGTTTACTACAAAACATACCGCAGGTCACATGTTCAGCCAGTGCATTCTGGGAAATGAAGTCCCAGGGGCTAGGCTGTGTACAGAGCCAAATGGATAAGTGGCATCTGCCCACAAAACGATTAGTAACTGTACTTTCGTTTACCTTGGAATGAACTGGAACTCAGCCCAACTAGTTAAAAGTGCAAACTGATTAAAGATTAAGTTTACTTCATTTATTTAAGTCATGACAGAAAGAAAGGACAAGTTGGACAGCCTGAAAGGAGGGACAGGTTTGAGAGATAGAAAGGAGGGACAGGTTGGAGAGCCAGAAAGGAGGGACAAGTTGGACAGCCTGAAAGGAGGGACAGGTTGGAGAGCCAGAAAGGAGGGACAGGTTGAAGAGCCAGAAAGGAGGGACAGGTTGGAGAGCCAGAAAGGAGGGACAGGTTGGAGAGCCAGAAAGGAGGGACAGGTTGGAGAGCTAAAAGGAGGGACAGGTTGGAGAGCCAGAAAGGAGGGACAGGTTGAAGAGCCAGAAAGGAGGGACAGGTTGGAGAGCCAGAAAGGAGGGACAGGTTGAAGAGCCAGAAAGGAGGGACAGGTTGGAGAGCCAGAAAGAGGGACAGGTTGGAGAGCCAGAAAGAGGGACAGGTTGGAGAGCCAGAAAGGAGGGACAGGTTGGAGAGCCAGAAAGGAGGGACAGGTTGGAGAGCCAGAAAGGAGGGACAGGTTGGAGAGCCAGAAAGGAGGGACAGGTTGGAGAGCCAGAAAGGAGGGACAGGTTGGAGAGCCAGAAAGGAGGGACAGGTTGGAGAGCCAGAAAGGAGGGACAGGTTGGAGAGCCAGAAAAGGAGGGACAGGTTGGAGAGCCAGAAAGGAGGGACAGGTTGGAGAGCCAGAAAGGAGGGACAGGTTGGAGAGCCAGAAAGGAGGGACAGGTTGGAGAGCCAGAAAGGGGGACAGGTTGGAGAGCCAGAAAGGAGGGACAGGTTGGAGAGATAGAAAGGAGGGACAGGCTGAAGAGCCAGAAAGGAGGGACAGGTTGGAGAGCCAGAAAGGAGGGACAGGTTGAAGAGCCAGAAAGGAGGGACAGGTTTTAGAGCCAGAAAGGAGGGACAGGTTTGAGAGATAGAAAGGAGGGACAGGTTGGAAAGGAGGACAGGTTGAAGAGCCAGAAAGAGGGACAGGTTGGAGAGCCAGAAAGGAGGGACAGGTTGGAGAGCCTGAAAGGAGGGACAGGTTGGAGAGCCAGAAAGGAGGGACAGGTTGGAGAGCCAGAAAGGAGGGACAGGTTGGAGAGCCAGAAAGGAGGGACAGGTCGGAGAGCCAGAAAGGAGGGACAGGTTGGAGAGCCAGAAAGGAGGGACAGGTTTTAGAGCCAGAAAGGAGGGACAGGTTGGAGAGCCAGAAAGGAGGGACAGGTTTTAGAGCCAGAAAGGAGGGACAGGTTGGAGAGCTAGAAAGGAGGTACAGGTTGAAGAGCCAGAAAGGAGGGACAGGTTGGAGAGCCAGAAGGGAGGGACAGGTTGGAGAGCCAGAAAGGAGGGACAGGTTGGAGAGCCAGAAAGGAGGGACAGGTCGGAGAGCCAGAAAGGAGGGACAGGTCGGAGAGCCAGAAAGGAGGGACAGGTTGGAGAGCCAGAAAGGAGGGACAGTTTGGAGAGCCAGAAAGTAGGGACAGGTTGGAGAGCCAGAAAGGAGGGACAGGCTGGAGAGCCAGAAAGGAGGGACAGGTCATCTTAAGCTTTCCCTCAGGTGAAAGCACAGAGCGCAGACCGGTAACAGCTCCAGGCGTTTTCTCCAGCTCCATTTTCCGACACAAAAAGCACTTAAATTCTCCAGGTTTCAAACAAGAGCTGCGAACAGAATTCCTATCACGGGACAGCACTTCACAATCACTCGGCTCCTCCGCACCTCTCCCAGCTGGGTGGCAAAGCGTGCAGCATGTCGGATTGAGCTCTAGAACCGTGACGATCAAAAGATGCCTGATCCAATCGAGCTTCCCTCTCTGAGACAGGGGAGTCTTAATTGAGAGATTTTCAAAGCCTCATGGGTACATGGTGTCAGCCCAGCCTTAAAAACAGCAAAGTAAGAGCCAATCAGGCCTGTGTGCGGAAACGTGGGTTGCAAGCCCAGTGCATCCTAATGAACATGTCTGCAGTGTTGGAGCTGTACAAATCAGCCCATGCACACATTGAGGGTCACCAGGAAAGGCGTATGTGAGCCCTCTGGTGCAATGAATGTACCAGACAACTCCATAGACCATTTAACTCCCTATTGGTCCTGGTGTCATCTGACGTAAGCAAGGACAGGCCTTATCGCTGTACCTGAGTGACCCAACAGCTACCATTGTGGGTATACAGCGAGCAGTGATAACCTCCATGAGTCATCCTGTTGGTGCCAGCACCATTGACAGGCGGCTGCACGATGCAGGACTTCATGCACCCAGACTGTTACAATGTCTGCCCTTAACACCACGTCAAGACTGCCATGTGAGTGACTCAGAATGGCAGTGCGGCATCTTCAGCTTTTGTGCTGGTGGAGGTGACTGACAAATCTGTGCCATGGTCAGTGCCAAGATGAGCGGTTTGTTGCCACGCGTCGCACGTCCAGAAGTCCTGGTGTCACGCCACCTCCACCCCTATTGCACCATCTGCAGCAACTGTGTGAGAATATTCAAACTGCATGGGATGGATTATCACCGGACACCATTAGGAACCTCTACCCCAAAACGGAGGATCCTCCATCCTTCACAGAGAACCCACACAGAAGAGTCAGCAGAGCACCCATACTTCATTCATCACAATCCAGGAGAGCAGCAGTGGGATAGAACATACAGGCTACAACCTAGTGCTAACCACCTTGCTAGCATACCTGTTCATGCTTCTACTCTCTCTCTCTCTTTACTCTACTCTACAGCACATGCACCTAATCCAGTGCATATGTACTTGAGAGAGAAATGTCTACTAGTCTTTGATTACTAGTCTTTGATTTATTCACAGCAGTGTGCATGATGAGCTGCAGCCTTAGTGTATCAAACCTTCATTTCAGAGGCATAGTGAAAGCATACTGCAATCCCATCCAGGCACATTCATCGCTGCACCTGTGCTTGGATGTAAATACGGCCCCATGTGTGTGGCGCAGTGGCTGATAGCTGGTATGGGTCCTTGCACAAACGAATTAGCGAAGCTACATGCAGGTTCATTTTACACCGCTGTGAACCTAAAAATGTCAAAAGCAAAAAAAGGGAAAAGTTAAAGAACAAGAGAAAACACATGAAAGAAGAAGAAAATGTCACAGCCGTTGAGATGTGTGACCAGTATTTTGAAGGTCTACATTAAAATCTAGGAAGGAAATAGAATGGTGTGTCAATAATACTGCACTAAGGTACAAAACCAGTCCCAGTGTTAAACTTGATTGACGTACAGCCACTTGGTTGAGAACCACTTTTAGACAGTCAGAATTCCAAAGTGTTCAAAAATAAAGGTTGGTGGACGAAGTACACAAACCATTTAGCAGAGTTTAAGTAGAGATACTCAGAGTAATATACTCTACCTCCACTGGAGTTAAAGTACTAAAGTATTAACCTGCAAATGTAAGTATACATTTCAGTATACAAGCATACATGCATCAATAAACAGTTAGACCTTTTGGTAAAGCGTGTTTCTGAAAATAATTTTAGTAGGCCTACACATATCAGACTTCTGGTCTTGTGATATTTTGTTTTATAAAGTTACATAATTTTGTTCATCAAAATTCCACTAAAAACAACCCATATGTGTGGACTTGCTTCCTCTGTGGATGAGAACAACAAAAGCATATCTATTGAAAGACTCAGTGACCTTTAGTGGTAATTGTTTTAGCCTAACACACCTCGACCAATTGGTAGAGATGGCACAAATAGGTTGAGTTAAGTTCAACACCTCCTTCATTAAGATATAGTGACTGAAAATGAGCTCTACCAAAAAGTTAAGACAGGTAAAGGGTTGAACATTATGGTAATGGTAACATGACACAACCACATTAGTATGAATACTGTGACACCATTACACTGTAACACGATATCTGTTACGACATGTTTATCGCATGGTTATGTCGGATTTCAGTGTTTATGTTTTAGAGGGTATGTGTTTAAGTGTGTATGTGTTTAACAATTAGACCTTTTGGTAAAGCGTGTTTTTGAAAATAATTATAGTAGGCCTACACGTATCAGACTTCTGGTCTTGTGATATTTTGTTTAATAAAGTTACATAATTTTGTTCATCAAAATTCCACTAAAAACAACCCATATGTGTGGACTTGTTGCTTGCTTCCTCTGTGGATGAGAACAACAAAAGCATATCTATTAAAAAACTCAGTGACCTTTAGTTGTAATTTTTTTAGCCTAACTCACCTCTACCGATTGGTAGAGATGGCACAAATAGGTGGAGTTAAGTTGAACACCTCCTTCATTAAGATATAGTGACTGAAAATGAGCTCTACCAAAAAGTTAAGACAGGTAAAGGGTTGAACATTATGGTAATGGTAACATGACACAACCACATTAGTATGAATACTATGACACCATTACACTGTAACACGATATCTGTTACAACATGTTTATCGCATGGTTATGTCGGATTTCAGTGTTTATGTTTTAGAGGGTATGTGTTTAAGTGTGTATGTGTTTAAGTATGCATGTGTACAACAAACAGAATTTTGGAATCATCTGTAGGTTAAAGGTCAAGTACCGGTAGGCAATAATCAGTTAGGAGAGCTGGCCATCTAATAAAAGCATTGTGCCCTTAAAGTTGTTATAGCTGTTGATGCATCTGCTCTGACTGGGAGCCACTGCTTGCCTTTAACCACCACAGAGCTCCTGGCTGTCCTGCACTGTGGAAGCTTGGCCTGCGTCCTGCTGACCCATCCGATGACCCAACCACTTAATTACGGACTAATCAGACATTTACTCCTCCACCTTACGAACACTGAATGCTCTTCCCTTACTTGTTTTGTTATCTGGTGTTGACCCGAGGAGGATGGGTTCTTGGTTCCTCTCGAGGTTTCTTCCTTTTGAACTGAGGGAGATTTTCCTGGCCTCTGTCACCCTTGGTTTGCTCACTGGGAGCTCGGACACCAGATTCTTTGTAAAGCAACTTTTTGTGACATCTGTTGTAAAAGGACTATATAAATAAATGCTGACTCGACTTCTTAAACTGCCAATACATTTAGACCTGCCCAAAACCACACAGCACTGACTTCCTTTGACTTGGTTATAGATAATTTCCTGGGAAGGGAGTGAGGGAAGAATCAACGACACACACAAGGAGTGAGGCTCAGTATGTCTGGGGATTAGCGTTTGAGGATCTGCCCTGAGTGAGTACATGCAGTGTAGTGGCTGTAGGCTAAAGGAAACAATGGTGTTTGAGAGGGGCCATAAATGAATGATGCTCTATAGGAGAAATGAGCAATGGAAAAAAGCCAAATAGATGAGTGGGGGTTGAACCAACACTGTATTCATGCTTGGGGGTCTTCGCTGAGATGGAGTGTGTCTGGGCTGAGCAGAAGTACAGTAGATGGACATGCACTTTTACATCCTATTCATTCTTAATGGGGAAAAAAATTCGGAAACAAGTTGCTACGTGGAAATTGGGCATCTGGCATCCAATCAAAAAGTGAAGCTCGCTATATATACGCACATCATCCTTGGTCACTCAAAACCAAAGTGGTTTGGAGTTGGAACTGTGCTGATATCTTGAAAACCTATTAGACTAAAGGTGTGTACCAAGAGGGAGATGAATTGTTGGCAATACTTAGAAGATGTTGTTAGGGTTAGGGAAAAATTATGTAGCTCCGCAGATAACATCACTACCCGCCAGGGAGCCACCACCACATGTGGGAGACTGGGGTTCGAATCCCAGTCTGGGTGACTATGCTGTGCTACACCAATAAGAGTCCTTGCGCAAGACTCCTAACACTACACTGGCCTACCTGTAATATGATTAAGTGTGTCAACTAAATGCCATATATGTAAATGTTGGCCTATATAGGCTTAAAACAGACAATGGTAACAGCCAGAGTCATTTCTGTGGTATCCCTGTCTCCCTTCCTTATAAATGAAGGTCACTGTATCCTGCAGTCCATACATTGTTCAGTGCTCAGCCTCCATTGTTTCACTCCTGCCCTCTTCATTAGCCACGGCTCAGTTTCCGGGCAGAGCTGCCTTACTTAACAATGAGAAAGGTCATGGCGACAGCTCTGTTGGATATATTCACACGTTCGGTGAGTTCCCCTCTCTCTCTTTCTCACTCAGGAGCTTTTAGTCCCGTCAGTGTGCACACAGTGCTTCGGACACACAGTACACTTATTGTCTGTGGCAAAATGACTTTTTATTCGCGATGCAGCCCGCGCTGCATAAACCACCACAAAGCCTGGAAACAAAAAGCAATAAAATGGCATTGATTGAATCTTCCATAAAAAGCTCCTGCCCATGCCTGGCCACATTGTTCTCAGGGGTCACTGGGTAGGATTAAGCCCAGTGAAGCTCATTGATATTCAGTGAACGTCTGTTTAAGACTTTTTCGTCGTAATGAGCAGAGAGGGCCGATGAATCTTGTCACAAAGTGTGTTTGGAATAATTAGGACCGGTTTCAACCGGCTTTATGTGTCCATGATTGTTTCAAACTAGCTATTCTCTGGCTCTTCATCAGTTTCAGCTCTTGGCTTGGTGTGTTTGGGTGGTGGACAGCTTGATACAGCTGTCCCGACTGCACATATACTGCCATTCCAGCTCCATTACGGTGTCACTGCTGTGCTGGGGACAGTCCACCATCCTATTCAAGGAAATCTGGACCACACTGGTGTTGTGATCTGCAACTGACCATTCATGAATGGGGTAGAGGGATGCATGATGACAGGTGAGTGTAATTCTACACCTATATAGCGAACCTATATAGGTAGACTCTGATTTGACTAGTCTAGAACATTAACAGTGATGAACTGGCCAACACAAGAAACAGGAAAATGAGGGGTTGGCCAGTACACGTCTAATAGAGCAGGGAAAAAAGAGCACCATTACAAGTATTCCACTGGGGCAAGTTTTTCTGGAGTAGCCCACCACATCACCATTAGCCAGTATCAGCCAGTCCTGCCGCACCCAGGACAAAGTGGGAAGGTTACCAACACGGTAAACCATGAAAACTAGATGTTAGTCTATCAGTCTACCATTATATTAAACCTATAGATGGCTAGCGTACTGTTAGCGTACAAAGTCTGGCTAACCAACCAGATAGCTAACTAGCAATAGACTGGTTAGTTCCCAGTCCTGAATACCAATGTCTTGAACTAGAACCCTATGACTCAGACTTGAGATCTGAAGTAGAAGAACGGTAGAGAGGAGTCTGGCAGCAAATGAGACTCTACAGTTGGTCACCTTCCATGTAAATTGATTCCAGTCATCCGTATGCCAGACCTGCGAGTTTATCTCAAACAGACCCCGGCAGCAGCATCTTTAATAACTATGCATCGCATGCAAGCAAGACAGGAGTGCGATTGCATGCCTACTTCTGTGACCCTGCATCCACACTAGCAGGTGACCACTAGTAATAAGTGACCAGTCATTCTCTTGAGGGATTATGGGATTTGTAAACATGACGGAGAAGCTCATAACCACTGTTTCACCTTCCCCAGGTTATATGATGCATCTTTGTACGTACACACCTGAAGACAAATGAACTGTGGAAGAAAGTAGCCGTGTTGTTGGTGCCTTGAGTGTGTTAGTACACATGTGTATGCACTGGTGGTGTATGCAACTGGCCATTATATGTATTACCAGAGAATGCAACTGGCCAGTGTATACATTACCAGTGCATGCAGTTGACCAATGTATGCAACTGACCGGTATATACATAGAGAGTTTATGCAACTGACCAGTGTATGCATTAGTGGTATATGCAACTAGATGTTGTATGCATTGGGAGTGTATGCAATTGGCCAGTATATGCATTTGCAGTAAATGCAATTGCCCAGTGTATACATTACCAGTGTATGCAGCTGACCAGTGTATGCAAATGACCAGTGTATACATTAGTGGTATATGCAACTAGATGTTGTATGCATTGGGAGTGTAAGCAACTGACCAGTATATGCATTTGCCCAGTGTATACATTACCAGTGTATGCAGTTGACCAGTGTAGGCAAATGACCGGTGTATACATAGAGAGTTTATGCAACTGACCAGTGTATGCATTAGTGGAATATGCAACTAGATGTTGTATGCATTGGGAGTGTAAGCAACTGGCCAGTATATGCATTTGCAGTGAATGCAATTGCCCAGTGTATACATTACCAGTGTATTCAGTTGACCAGTGTAGACGAATGACCGGTGTATACATAGGGAGTTTATTCAACTGACCAGTGTATGCATTAGTGGTATATGCAACTAGATGTTGTATGCATTGGGAGTGTAAGCAACTGGCCAGTATATGCATTTGCAGTAAATGCAATTGCCCAGTGTATACATTACCAGTGCATGTAGTTGACCAGTGTATGCAAATGACCGGTGTATACATAGAGAGTTTATGCAACTGACCAGTGTATGCATTAGTGGAATATGCAACTAGATGTTGTATGCATTGGGAGTGTAAGCAACTGGCCAGTATATGCATTTGCAGTAAATTCAATTGCCCAGTGTATATATTACCATATGCAACTGACCGGTGTATACAAAGGCAGTTTATGCATGTGACCAGTGTATGCATTTTGAGTGTATGCAACTGGCCAGTGTATACATTAGTGTTGTACGCAACTGACTAATGTATGCATTAGTGGTATATGCAACTGGATGTTGTATGCATTGGGAGGGTATGGAACTGACCGGTGTGTCAGCTATTTCTGTTTTTAATACTAAGATTTATTTGGTTAAGCTCCAAACTGATATTTCCTCATGCTATTTCCCCCCACACCTTTTACAGTGACAGTCTTGGTATATTACATGGCTCCATTCCCTCACATGATTATGTGTCCTGCTGTCTACTGAAACAAGCCTGGGTCTGCCTGAATATTTTTTCAATCATGTTTTAATATTTTAAAAAAAAATTGAGCCAAATAATTTTATCTCAGGTGTCAAACGCTCAGTGTGGCTCCTGCGTGGGGGGCACGGCGGGATAATTAATTCTGGGTTCTCACATGCCAGAGCTTTAAATCTCTGGCTGACAGATTAGGAGGCTCTCACCCAGGCTGCTGTTTTTTTTAATTATCCGCAGAGGTGAGCAGAAAAGGATATGTTAGAGCGTGGAAACATTTAGTAGCGCGTGGGAGCGAGACTGGGCCATGGTGGGAGACACACAGGCTGGGTCGATTGCTATCTGCAGTCTGGGCCTACTCTAAAGGCCGAAACCATCAGGGGGCCTTAATCCATTTTACCCAGTAAAGGGCCAAAGCCCAATCAATCGGCGATTGTCTCGGTGACCTTTGAACCGTGATTAGGTCTAAGACCATGCCGTGCTTG
>JAMWET010005420.1:10000-145177 GCA_024036415.1 Prochilodus magdalenae | reverse complement strand
AGGGGAAGTGATTTCGTGAGCGAGAGAAGGAGGAGAGAGGGGAAGTGCGTTGAGGAAGAGATGAGAGGAAAGAAATGACGAGAGAAGAGAGAGAGAGGGGTAAGTGAGTGAGTGGGAGAGCAAGCAACTCCTGAACGTGGGTGAGAACAACCACACTGCGTTCAGTGGTTTATATAAGCTCCGTGGACAGAAAGCCAGTTTACCATGTGGTCTAAGGTGGTAGTCCCTTCAGGCTCCTGCAGGTGCGCTGCCACCAAGGTATGATGGGTCTCTAAAACCCCTGTGGGGTGTGAGTGAAGGGGACCATAGATTGGGAAGAGGTTGCTACAGTGCAGGGAAATGTCTGTTCACAATGTGTGGAAAATGGCCTCCAGAGCAGATGTTAATGATTGGCTAAAAGGAGGGACTTGCACTGTGCGGCGTGGCCAAAGACCAAGTGTGAGGAAGTAGGAATCTGCAGGTGTGTGAAGCGTTTCACGGTTCATACGGGTTACCAGCAGTGGCGTCTCAGGAGTACTGTTTTTGCATCACAGCTAGGCTAATTTCTGCAGCTGATGATATACCTCGGCTGATGGTTTATCGTGAGCGAAGCGTAAAAGCTGCCTAGCCTTGTGGGACTCTCAGGGGACAGTCCGTGTTGTTTTTTCCAGACTCCCTCATTAAAGTTCCCCACCAAACTTATCCGAGTATTAGTATTTTACTTACTGTCTAGTTACAAAACACATGCTCAACCAGTGATTAGCTCTGAGGACTGGGTGATCCAACGGGTGGACCCGCCACTGCTAATCAGTTAACGCATACTTTAGCCTGCCAGACGGAGGACAAGGAAGACGAAGCAGGACGGGAAAATAGCTTGCGGTTTATGATGGACAACGGAATTCCTGATGGGATCGATGGGAGCCTCATTTCCTCGTATGTGGGGGAATGGACGTCTTATCGTAAAAGCGCCTCCATCACAGTCACTCGGCACGGCAGTGAGGACGCGCGACGAAGATTCTCATTTCCATCTGCATGTGAGAAATGTGGAGAGGGCTGGGAAGCTAGCTCCTGATCGTCTTCATCGGTGAATCAGTGCTCCAGGCCCAGGCCCAGCGTCCACCAATACTATCACCCCCGCGTACTTTAACAGCTGAGTCATAACTTGGGCCCTCCGTCCCCTCTACGCCCCGGACCCCAGCCCTACCCCAGTCTTCCTTTCTATCTGTCCGTTCCTTCGGCGACCTCATGCACAAGCCACCCCCCCACCCTCACCACAACCACCAGACTGTAATTCACAATCAGGGCTGATGTGTTTATGGGCTAGGCACTGGGACGGGACCGGCAGCTAAAGGGGTATGGAAAAACACATCCCGCGCTCATAACTCCTCTCTGCCTCTTAACTCCTTCCCTCCTCCCTCTTCGCTTCCTCTCGCTTTTCTCACCCGCTACCCACACAGTACACGCGCGCAGCCCACATCTCATTCACGCCTCAAGTATGAACAATCGTTCTCCCTTCTGTTGATCCACCACGCATCATTCCCTTGTTGTGTGTGTTTAAATTTGTCGTAGGGAAGGGAGGACACGGGGCCGGGGACGCGAGTCCTGCCTCGGCTGCGGTGCAGATAGAAACTACAGACTGGACGCATGATTAATCTCATTCAGCCATTGACACTCTACTCCCTGACACTGCGGTAGTCATCACCTGTG
The DNA here is from genome assembly GCA_024036415.1 of Prochilodus magdalenae. Classification (NCBI taxonomy): domain Eukaryota; kingdom Metazoa; phylum Chordata; class Actinopteri; order Characiformes; family Prochilodontidae; genus Prochilodus; species Prochilodus magdalenae. The sequence continues at coordinate 143,491 of JAMWET010005420.1, read as the reverse complement.
TCTTACCACAGACTTTCTATGCCGAGGCAAACCACGCACTTGTGTGCCATCACTTCCCGCGTTCTAACTAGGGGATTCTGGGAGTCCGGCGGTCTGGTTACCGTGATCGCCAAATACGCGGTAGGCCCCATCACGATTATGAAAACGATAGCTGGGAATGTATGTAGGTGATATACACTATAACGCTGTTGGCATAAAAGAGATTTCACCCAGTCTCTCAGAGGCAGTGGGTACTCCAGGGCCCAGTTCGAGCACAGAACTCGACCCAGCGCTCCATACGACGGGTTTACCGAAGCGGTCCAGCGCCAGTGGCCGTTAGTTTACCAGTTACGTAAATCCGGCTCCGTCAGGCCTCTTCTTTCAGACCGGAAAATCCCAGCTCCTCCCAGTCTTCTGTCGCTTGCAGTTACACGTTAAGTAAGCCTCAAGTGGATATAGCTGGTCGATTCTTCATGGACTGTTCAAAGCAAGACTATGTGGAGGACGTAGGGACTATGTGGAGGACGTTAGGGAGTATGGGGAGGACGTGAGGGACTATGTGGAGGACGTAGGGAGTATGTGCGAGGGACGTAGGGACTATGTGGAGGGACGTAAGGGGAGTATGTGGAGAGACGTAGGAGTAGATGTGAGGACGTAGGGAGTTATGTGGAGGACAGTAGGGACTATGTGGAGGACGTATGGGACTGATGTGGAGGAAGTAGGGGAGTTATGTGGAGGGAACGTAGGGGACTATGTGTTGAGGACGTAGGGAGTATGTGGATGAGACGATAGGGGACTATGATGGCGGACGTAGGGAGTATGTGGAGGACGTAGGGACTATGTGGAGTGGACGTCTAGGAGTATGTGGAGGACGTTAGGAGGAACTATGTGGAGGACGTAGGGAGATGTGGAGGACGTTAGGACTATGTGGAGGACGTAGGGAGTATGTGGAGGACAGTAGGAGTATCGTGGAGGACGTAGGGACTATGTGGAGGACGTAGGGAGTACGTGGAGGACGTAGGGAGTATGTGGAGGACACGTAGGGAGTAGGGTGGAGGAAGTAGGGGACTATGTGGAGGACGTAGGGAGTATTGGGAGGATGTAGGGAAAAGTAATGTGGAGGGCCGTAGGGACTATGTGGAGGGACGTAGGGAGTATGTGGAGGACACGTAGGGAGTATGTGGAGGAGTTGTAGGGAGTATGTGGAGGACGTAGGGAGTATGTGGGAGGAGGTAGGGACTATGTGGAGGGACGTAGGGAGTAACGTGTGGAGGTATGTAGGGACGTATGTGGAGGGACGTAGGGTTTTTTGGTTAAGTATTGTGGGAGGAGGGAGTATGGGGGAGTAGGGAGTATGTGGAGGATGAAGGGAGTTTGGGAGGATGTTAGGGACTGATGTGGAGGAACGTAGGGAGTATGTGGAGGATGTTAGGGACTATGTGGAGGACGTAAGGGAGTATGTGTGAGGGAAAACACTAGGTACCCTATGTGGAGGACGTAGTAACTTATGTGGGAGGACGTTAGGTGGAGTATGGGGAGGACGTAGGGGGAGTATGTGGAGGACGTACGGACTATGGGAAGGAAGTATGGGAGTATGCGGAGGACGTATAGGGAGTATGTGGAGGACCGTATAGCGAGTATGATGGAGGACGTAGGGATTTTATGTGGAGGAACGTTAGGGGACTATGTGGAGGACGTAGGAGGTGGGGTAACTAGTTACTATGTGGAGGACGTTAGGTACTATGTGGAGGACATAGGGAGTATATGGAGGACGTAGGGAGTATGTGGAGGATGTAGGGAGTATATGGAGGACGTAGGGACTATGTGGAGGACGTAGGGTCTATGTGTAGGACGTAGGGAGTATGTGGAGGGCGTAGGGAGTATAGCGTGTAGGACCGTAACGTAGGGACTATGAGTGGAGGACCCTAGGGACCTATGTGGAGGGCGTAGGGAGTATATGGAGGACGGAGGGACGTATGCGGGACGTAGGGGACTAGAGCGGAGACACGATAGGGAGTTACGTGGAGGACGTAGGGACGACTTGTGTCAGGACGGTAGGGAGTATTGTGGAGGACGTAGGGATCGTATGTGGAGGACGTAGGGAGTATGTGGAGAACGTTTATAGGGAGTATGTGGAGGACTTTGTAGGGGACTCTGTGGAGGACGTTAGGGAGTATGTGGAGGATGTAGGGAGTATATGGAGGACGTAGGGACATAGTGGAGGAGGACGTAGGGGAGTATGTGGAGGACGGTAGGGAACGTAGTGTGGAGGACTATAGGGTAGTAGGTGGAGGACGTAGGGACTATGTGGAGGAGGGACCGGGACTATTGGAGGACGTTAGGGAGTATGTGGAGACGTAGGGACTATGTAGGGGAACGTAGGGAGTATCTATGGAGGAAACGTAGGGGACCTATGTGGAGGACGTAGGGAGTATGTGGAGGATGTAGGGAATCTGTGGAGGGACTCGTCGGAAGGACGTAGGGAGGGGAGTATGTGGAGGACGTAGGGAGTATGTGGAGGACGTAGGGGAGTATGTGGAGGAGGTAGGGAGTCCCCGTGGAGGACGTTAGGGACTATGTGGAGGGACGTAGGGAGTATGTGGAGGAGACGTTAGGGAGTATGGGGAGGACGTAGGGACACTATGTGGAGGAGACGTAGGGAGTATGTGGAGGACGTAGTGACTCATGTGGAGGGGGACGTAGGGAACTTATGTGGAGGACATAGGACAACTATGGTGGAGGGCGTAGGGAGTATGTGGAGGATGTTAGGGGAGTACATTGTGGAGGACGTAGGGGACTATGTGGAGGACGTAGGGACTATGTGGAGGACGTAGGGAGTATGTGGAGGACGTAGGGACTATGTGGAGGACGTAGGGACTATGTGGAGGACATAGGAACTATGTGGAGGGCGTAGGGAGTATATGGAGGGCGTAGGGAGTATATGGAGGACGTAGGGACTATGTGGAGGACGTAGGAACTATGTGGAGGGCGTAGGGACTATGTGGAGGGCGTAGGGACTATGTGGAGGGCGTAGGGAGTATATGGAGGGCGTAGGGAGTATATGGAGGACGTAGGGACTATGTGGAGGACGTAGGAACTATGTGGAGGGCGTAGGGACTATGTGGAGGACGTAGGGAGTATGTGGAGGACGTAGGGACGATGTGGAGGACATAGGGACTATGTGGAGGACGTAGGGACTATGTGGAGGACGTAGGGACTATGTGGAGGACATAGGGACTATGTGGAGGACATAGGGACTATGTGGAGGACGTAGGGAGTATGTGGAGGACGTAGGGACGATGTGGAGGACATAGGGACTATGTGGAGGACGTAGGGACTATGTGGAGGACGTAGGGAGTATGTGGTGGACGTAGAGTCCCCTAGTCTCTCTTTGGGAAACCGCTGAGGCTATGTGTCACCTACTGTGTCTCCAGTTCAGGTGGGGCGGTATCCTGTTGATAGGTACCATCAGGGAGGAACGACAGCATGTACGGGGTGCACATGATCTGCTAGGACTGCCAGGCACCCGCTGGCGTTCAGAGACTTTGGCAGTGGTGCTCCAGGTCCACGCCAGGACAGCGTCTCCACTGACGTGCACACTGCTACCACCACGGTTGTCTCATGCGGATGGTGTGATTGTGTTTCCGGCGTATATGTCTGGAACCCTGGTTAGCTCAGGTAGGCAACGGTTTCCCGATCCTCCAGTGTCCAATTACGGTACTCTGGTGTAAACTGGAGGCGACGTTGATGAAGACCCTCGGGTAACATCAGCACCTTAACCCTGCTTCACGGGCCCAGACATAACGGTGTTAGCTCGATGGCGATCCCTCACATTCTCCTTGGAGCTCCTGGGTTCATGGTCGAGGTTAACTGCCCCACCTTGGAACGTCGATTGTGCTGCACCACTCGCTAGCTTACCAAACCAGAGGTGCTCGTAATATTCAGATATGGCCGTGACCCCAGTGTTGGGGAGTTTCCGCCCAGATTGGACATTTTTGGACAAACGTTGGAGCGGGTTGTGCCCTGGCATTACTGACTGTACTTCTACAGTACTGGAGGAAACTGGAATGCCTGGTGAGTGAACTGGAAGGCTGTTGGTTCTTCGTACCACAGGAGCCAGCTCTTATCTCCAAATCTGAAGGCCGGGTCGACCCCAGTGTTTACCTCCACCCGCAGTTTATTGTTCCTGTCCTGATGGTTTAACGCTGAACTGCTCAGTATTATGGTCGGAATGCTGACCTTTGGCTCTTCCAATATTTTTTGGGTGGCTTTTCCGGCATGTTGGCAGCATTCGAAAAAAAAAAACGTTCTCTTGGCCGGAAAGTATAGAAACCCTGCCAAACCCGCTCCGAACGAAACTTTGGGTTCTACGGTTGGATCAAACTTTTCCCATAAAGACAAACCCTAAAATAGCGCTAGTGCTAAATCTGCGCTTCTGAAGGAATGGACATTTGCACACAAGTGTTCCAGACTGTCTTACTCTCGTATGAACAAACTTCCTTCTCTTTCGCTCGGCTCCTTTCTGCCAAGATCCGAGTCCCGGTAGGAATGTAATATCTGGGCTCATTAGGACTTTCTTTATTATGAGTTATTTATTTTCCTGCTGGCCAAAAATCCACCCGATTGGCCACTGGAGCCGGCTGCCGGTGCGTGGTTGGTGGAGGTGTGCGGCCGGGGTCAGGCGTCTGGAGATAAGGTAGAGCGGACTGTCAGCCACGCGGCAAATATGATGTGATGAGACATGAGAGGGTGAACGACAGCTCAAGTAACGGAAAGAGAGCAGGCTGGAACGAGCTGGAGAGAATAGGAGCATGCTGGCTAAAGATGGAGGAACCGTGTCTCCCCTGTTGTGTAGTGAGTCAGTCAGGACGGCTTGGGTTTTGGGCTGTGGTCGTCTTAAATCCCATAGTTATTAATCTGTGAACATTCACAGCAGTCAGGCAACACCTGGGATACCTGCATGAACCACGGAGAGGGAGAACCACACACGGAGTGACCCAACATCCACCATTACAGACAGTGAGCAGTGGTGTCCTCCATGAGTCCTCCTGTTAGTGCAGCACCATCGGCAGACGGCTGCACCACGCAGGACTACATGCACACAGACCGTTACCACGACTGTTCCTTAAAAAACCCTGCGTTAACACCACGTCACCAAAAAAGACCTGCAAGTGGTGTCGTTACCAGGGGGGGAGGGGGTGGGGCTGTCATGGAGTTGACTCAGAATGGCAGCGGGTCATCTTCAGTGACGAGTCCCGCTTTAGTCTTGGTGGAGACGCCCAACGGAACCCGTGTGTGGTGTGGAGCGCACCGTGGTCAGCACAGAGATGATAATCGGTTTGTCGTCAACACGTCCCAGGAAGGCCTGGTGTCACTCCACCATTTTCTCCAACACCCCCACCCCTACCGCACCATTTCTGCAAGGAAAAAACTGTGTGAGGATGTTCCAAGCGCATGCATGGGGATGGATTATCACAGGACTCCATCAGGAACCTCTACAGCTCCATACCGAGACGTCTGGCGCGGTGTGTTGGGTTAGCGAAACACGGCGGCCCCAAACGCCATAAACTGAAAAGAGGGGAGACTTCTGTATGTGTAGCTCAATAAATATTGATCATATCAGTCTAAATTTATCACCAGTTATTGATCCTGGTCTCCTTTATCTTCCTTCCCGCACTCCCACACCTCCTCCTGGGTCTCTATTTCCCGGTGATGATCCCGGTAGTGTAGTCCCAGAATGTGCCAGAAACTTATATCAAGATCCCAGTAAATGGTGTTGCTCTGCTGCAGTGTATCCGCCTCTGACCCTCTCAGCCTTCTTCCTCGCTCATGAGTCTGAGATATGTCCTGGCTACTCAGCTGCAGTGTGGGAAAGGCGAAGATTGGACAAATTAGCCTATTCTAGGAAGAAGAGGCGGAGACGAAGAAGAAAGACAGCGTGAGGTGAAAGAAGACAAACAGGCCCTAAAAAGCGAGAGCGGAGAACACGCCGCACGCCGAGCCTCGGAAGGGGACAGGATCCCTGAAGCTGGCGCGGCGGTTAGCCGTAGCTGGGTGCGGGAGATTGAGCTGAGCAGATGGGACTGAGTGATAGAGAGACAGATGGATAATTAGATAGATAGATGGATGCTGATAGATGGTGATGTTGAGATGGAGATGAAAGTAAGTCCAGCGGGTGGGCTCCGGTGCGGCGCGGCACGGCGATAAGCGGGAGCCGGCGCGTGTCTTCCAGCGGGCCGGCCGGGCCGTGCAGCAGCTGCCACGCTCGCAGGGCTGTTTTTAATAGAATTAGGCTCGTCTCGTTATCAGCCGAGCGGCCGAGCACGGAGTGAGGCGAGATTGAAACAGCGATTTCCAATTTGAGATTGTGTCACACACGTCTCCCTGTCCCGAGATAACATCGGGCGAACCGGCCGCCGCCGTCTCTCCCTCCCTCTCCCGCTCCCCTTTTCTTTGGTTCCGCTTTCTTTCCTTTGTTTAACGCTGAGAAGTGGAGAGTTATTACTTCCCCCTCTCAGCGCTGTTCAAATGTCATTACGGAAGGGGACGCGTTCAATTACAAAGTGAGTTGTCCAGTAAATTAAATAGCTGCTGCACGGATATTGCTGTTTTTCCGTTTGCTCCGATGTAATGGAAATGTAAAGCATGGCTTCTCTTTCCATAGAACATCTACCCATAACGGAATATCGCCTCCTCTGTTTCTCCTCTGAGGAGACGTGCGGCACGGAGCTGACGGAACTTCACAGCTGGATTCAGTTCAGAAGAAATCCCTTTACAACTGGCGCTAACTGCAGATTCCGGGGGCTAAGCACCCAGAAGGAGGTGTGGGAGTGCAGGTGTGTGGGGAAGGAGGATAAAGGTGACCAGGATCAATACCTGATGATAAATTTAGACTGATATGATCAATATTTATTGAGCTACACATACAGAAGTCTGTCTCTCAGTATGGCGTCGGGCCGCCGCGTTCGCTAACCCAACACGCCAGACGTCTCGGTATGGAGCTGTAGAGGTTCCTGATGGAGTCCTGTGATAATCCATCCCATGCAGCTTGAACATCCTAACACAGTTCCTGCAGATGGTGCGGTAGGGGTGGAGGTGGAGGGACACCGGGTCTTCTGGACGTGTGAGCGAACTGTTCATCTCGGTGCTGACCACGGTGCCTCCACACACGGATTCGTTGGGCGTCTCCACCAGGACTACAGCGGGACTCGTCACCCCTATTTAGTGATAATAGATTCTACATCTTATTTCTAGGTGGTGTTTTATTCTCCTGGTTTTCCCTCACTCTTCACCGTGCAGACATATTTGGACAAACCCTTGGAATGGTCTTTAATCTACGCCCCCTGTTTCTTTCCGCCCGTCTTCCTTGCTGGCTGGGTGTAGAGTCTTTCTCTCACTCACTCTCTCTTTTTAGCAATCCTTCCAATTTTTCCCACTTCATTCCTCCCGGTTCTGCTGATCCCTCAGCTCTCGCTGTTTCTGACGCCTCCTTTTTTTCCTCTCCCATGTGATATTCCCATTTGTTGGTCAGTGTTCTTCTTCCTCTCTTCTTCCCACTCTCGCTCGGATGCCGTTTGTTCTGTTTTTTTTCTCTTCTTGCGCTCGCACTCTCGCTCCTTTCCTTCTTCTACTCGCCGCCTCCGCCTCTCCTCCTCTCGGCCCGTGCTTCCCCTTAAGCCTTTATCTGCTCTCTCTCTCCCTCCTCCGTGGGTGCACCCGTGCATTTGAGGACGTCTCAGGCCCGGCAGGTTTCTCTTGCCTCGATGGCCTGTGGCTTTTCACTGGAGAATAATGGCACGGCTTTCTATTAATGCTCCGCGAAGGAGAGTTGTGAGCGGCGTGACCTTGGCACGCCAGTGCTTTTAATAGGCGGCGGATGCCGGCCGGGGCCGTCCTTTCTTCTGATTCCGCTGGGAGTGAAAAGCCATCACAACCCAACGTGCAAATGCGCACACATGCCCAGACCATAGGAATCCCCTTCAGTTTTGGTCAAAGCCGGCGCCACGCCCGACACCTGCCATCTCGGTGTGTGCTCAGGCTCTCAAGCCAATATCGGCACACAGCAAGGGAGGGAGCTGCTCCGCTAATTAACTCCATCAGCCGTAGCTCAGTCACAGCACATACAAACACACCCTGCCGGCCGTCTGCCCCTCTAAATAGCAGCTTACCCTTTGGACCAGGTGTGTCCAACCGGTGGGACGTGGCGGTAACTCTTCCTCTGCTTCAGCTCCTGCAAGGGGGGCTCAGTGAGTTCAGAAGGACGCTGCAGACCCAAGCTGTAGGTTTATGAGGTGCTCCGGCGTATTAGCTGGTCGTACCGGTCCTAGGCCGGACACGAAACAACCGCTCGTCGTCATTTGCATGTCCGGTGCTTGGTCTGTCCCTGCTTACCGAGACTACCCTTGAGTGATGGAACCTCCCATAGTCTTTGAAGATAGCCAGATGTGGGATGGAGCCATGAGCTGGAGGTTAGGGAACCAGCCTTGCACAAGCCTTATGACCGAAAGGTTGCCAGTCTGGAACCAACAGGACGTGACTCATGCACCCTTGAGCAGGGCACCACCCCCCAGCTACTCCCCGGAAAAGGCCGCCCACCACTCTTGGCAAGTGTGCTCACTGGCCCCTATTGTGTGTCCACCGGTGTGTGTGTGTGTGTGGTTGGTCGGTCCAGGTTGCTAGAGCCCGGTCTTGACCTTGAGAACACTGGCTAGCCGCTACACAAAGTCAGTTTGACAGGGGACGCTCTGTTCATTAAGCTAAATGCTAGCTAGTCAGTTGTTTGGTCATGAGGTACTGGTCTGGTGCTGGTTTGACCGGTCAGCCATCCTGGTCATACTGGGTGACCAGCATCAAAACTTATGGAATGTCCTAGTGACATGTTTGTCCATCAGTCGTGGTATTGGCTGTAGGGTGGCCATTGACTCACGTCCAGGTCAAAACACATGCCTTCCATTTCATTGGTTTACCAAGGTCATGTGACATTGTGACTCGCCCTCAGGCAAAATGCAGGTGAACTCTCTGAATGCTAGTCAATCAGCCGGCTCCCATCTGAGTCACGAATGTCCTCCATTCCACCCAGCTAGGTGAGTAAAGCATGTGTGTGTTATAGAGGTTGGGTCATGGTGTTGATACTGTTCTAGCATTGTGCCTGAGGACACCCATCCCTCTTATGGTGTCTGTGTTTTGGGGTTATGAAAGTGGCCACCTTGGTTGGTTTTGTTAAGAGAGCTAAGTGCCAGCTCCTAGTGGCTAGTCAAACGTTTGTTGATCAAGCTGAAAAGCCTGCTACCAAAACAACAACAACAACAACAACAACAACATACAATAAAACTGTGGTGACCAACAAATCAACACCACACAACAACCAAAAACCTAGCATATGCTAGTTTAAATTAAGCTAAAAATGACCAGTTCATCAGCACCAGACAACCAATTATCAAGCTAAATGCTAGCTAGTCAAAGTTTTCTTTATGAAGCTAAATGCTAGCCAGTTTGGTTTAATAAGCTAAATGCTAGTTCAAGTTTTGTTTATTAAGCTAAATGCTAGCCAGTCAAAGATTTGTTTATTAAGCTAAATGCTAGCCAGTTTTGTTTATTAAGCTAAATGCTAGTTCAAGTTTTGTTTATTAAGCTAAATGCTAGCCAGTTTGGTTTATTAAGCTAAATGCTAGCCAGTTTTGTTTATTAAGCTAAATGCTAGCCAGTCAGTTTTGTTTATTAAGCTAAATGCTAGCCAGTTTTGTTTATTAAGCTAAATACTAGCCAGTTTGGTTTATTAAGCTAAATGCTAGCCAGTGAGTTTTGTTTGTTAAGCTAAATGCTAGTTCAAGTTTTGTTTATTAAGCTAAATGCTAGCCAGTTTGGTTTATTAAGCTAAATGCTAGCCAGTGAGTTTTGTTTGTTAAGCTAAATGCTAGTTCAAGTTTTGTTTATTAAGCTAAATGCTAGCCAGTTTTATTAGGCTAATATGTCCTTAGCCAAGTATTGTTTTTGTTTTATTAAGCTAAATGCTTAGGTAGTTCAAGTTTTCTGTTTATTCTAAGCTAAATGCTAGCCAGTCCCCCCCAACAAGCATTGTTTTATTAAGCTAAATGCTCGTGCCAGTCAGTTTTTTGTTTATCTAAGCTAAATTTATAGCCTAGTAGTCAGTTTTAGTTTATTAAGCTAAATGTGCTAGCCAGTTACTTTGTTTATTAAGCCTAAATCGATAAGCATGTTTTGGGATTATATTAAGCTAAATGCTAGTTACGTAAGTTTTGTTTATTTAAGCTAAATGCCTAGCCAGTTTGTTCAAGTAAATGATTTGTTTGTTAAGCTAAATGCTAGTTCAAGTTTTGTTTATTAAGCTAAATGCTAGTTAGTCGGTTTTGTTTATTAAGCTAAATTCTGGCCAGTCAGTTCCATTTATTAAGCTAAATGCTAGCCAGTTTTGTTTATTAAGCTAAATGCTATCCAGTTTTGTTTATTAAGCTAAATGCTATCCAGTTTTGTTTATTAAGCTAAATGCTAGCCAGTCAGTTTTGTTTATTAAGCTAAATGCTAGCCAGTTTTGTTTATTAAGCTAAATGCTAGCCAGTCTGTTATGTTTATTAAGCTAAATGCTAGCCAGTGAGTTTTGTCTATTTAGAGCTGAATGCTAGCCAGTCAAAGATTTGTTTATTAAGCTAAATGCTAATCAGTCAGCACATTGTTTAATGGCTATTCAAACATGGTACTAGTCACAAAAAGGTCAATGCTAGCTAGTAGCCTAATACGTGTTCAGCTCAACACTAAAGGTTCTGTGATCATGGTAAACGCTAGTCAGTCAAAGTGTTTATTCAGTTACAGGCTACCCTGCTGAAAATACACAGCACACACCCTAATGCTTGATGTAAGACTGCGTCTCTGCGCAAGCTTTACCTGATGAACCTAGGTACAGGCACTGTGGTGGTATGTGAGTTTTGTCCTATGTTTTGATACCAAGCTAAAATGACGGATAACCAGTCACAGCTATCAAGGTCAAGTGTTTGTTCATGAAGCTAAACACCCTGCTAGGAAAACCAGTATAAACCGGTTCATGCTGTGTTGTGTGTGCTGGTTTGTTGGTCAGGGTCGTCACGGGTTGTCAGCCTAAACCAGTGAACGTTATTCATCAGGCTGAGTAGTGGCTGGTCAAACTGTCGTTTGTCCAGCTAAGCGCTAGCTGACTTCCTGTTCAGCAGAGCGGGGGAGCCCCTGGGCTGAGAAGCCGTATTTCAGACCTCACAGTGCTCGGGCAGAAGCTCACAGTAAGAGTACAGCCATACACTCCTCCATCTGTCCAGTCCCGGTCCGAATCGTGCCAGGCGTGTGTGCTAAGTGGCCGCCCGTGGTGATCACTGATCTGTCCACAGCAGCTGGATGCTGCTCTAGCGGAGGCGCCCAGGGGGACCGGCGGCACCCCAGCCCGCGGCAGACAGCGCGGTCAGTCATCCAGCCAGGCTGTGGAGGGGAAAGGGGATAATCCGCTACACTAAAGCCCAGCTGAGGGCGCTTTGGACGGCAGTGAGAGACAGCCTAATCGCCCCTGGAGGCGGCGAGCGGCACGGCCAGCACCAGGAGCCAAACCCTGGTACCTCCTCCACCGTTTAGCTGCACATGTGCAGTTTATGCATACACTTACTCAATTATGGGCTCGTTAGGAAGACATGCATATGACTCAAGCGGGAGCTCACTCGCATGTGATTAGAGGGATGAATAAGCACCCGCCTTATAGACTGACACACACACATATACACACTCACATATACACACTTACACTCACTCCCCGCACACACACACACATACACATACACACACACACACACACACACTCACATACATATACATACACACACACACACACACACACACACACACACACACACACACACACTCACATACATATACATACACACACACACACACACACACACACTCACACCCGCATATGATTAGAGGGATGAATAAGCACCCGCCTTATAGACTGACACACTCACTCACGCTCACTCACACACATATACATACACACTCACATATACACACTTACACTCACTCACACACACACACATACACACTCACATATACACACTTACACTCACTCACACACACACACACACTCACATACACATACACACACACACACACACACACTCACGCTCGCATATGATTAGAGGGATGAATAAGCACCCGCCTTATAGACTGACACATACACACACATATACACTCACACATACACATACACACTCACATATACATACATACATACATACACACTTACACTCACTCCCGCACACACACACACTCACATACACACACACACACACATATACTCACACATTCTCACACACACACTCTCACACTCACACACACACACTCACTCTCACACACACACACACTCACTCTCACACACACACACACACTCTCACACTCACACACACACTCTCACACTCACACACACACACACACACTCTCACACTCACATACACACACACACTCACGCATATGATTAGAGGGATGAATAAGCACCCGCCTTATAGACTGACACTCGTAGACAGACACACACACTTACAGTCACACCCAGACACACTGACACATACACACTTACACAGACACACACTCGCACTCGCATGTGATTAGAGGGATGATTAAGTACTCATCTGCCTTATAGACTGACACACACTTACACACTCACACACACTCCCCGTACACACACACTTACACACCCAGACAGACACACGCTCACTCACACACACGCGGTATGTGGTTGTTTCACCACGTCTCTGCTCCTGTCATGAATATTCCAGCTGCATAAGCAGCAAACGCAACATTTCAGAAGTGTACAGAAACAGAGCTGATTAATATGTTCAAGCTGTCTGCACTTTCACACACGAAGAGAGGGAGGGGGGGAGAGAGGGAGAGAGACCGAGAGACCAGGGAAAGAAACCAGTAAGACAGAAAGGGCAGTAAGAAAGGCAGAGAGAGAGAGAGAGAGAGAGAGAGAGAGAGAGAGAGAGAGAGAGAGAGAGAGGAAGAGCAGGGGAAGAAACCAGTAAGACAGAAAGGGCAGTGAGAGAGAGAGAGAGAGAGAGAGAGAGAGAGAGGGAGGAAGGGAGGGAAACAGAGTAAGACAGAGAGAAAGTGGGAGAGACCAGGAGAAAGAGAAAAGGAAGGCCGAAAAGGGAGGTAGAGGAGAGCAGAATGAGAGAAGAGATGTAGGGAAAGACAAGGAGAACAAGGGAGGAAAGAGTGAGAGAAGATAGTAAGACAATGAAAGCAAAAGAGAGAAGTGAGCAGAAAGAGGAGTGGAAGAGAGCAGCGAAAGAGAAATGTGAAAGAAGGCAAAGAAAGGAGAGAGACAGAGGAGAGGGGAGAAATACAGGTGAGCGAGAGGGACAGAAAGAAGAGGAGAGGGAGACAGATAGGAGAGAGAAATAAGGAGAGGAGAGGGAGACAGGTAGGAGAGGGATAGAAAGAAGGGGGAGGGGGACAGGTAGGAGAGAGACATAAGGAGAGGAGAGGGAGACAGGTAGGAGAGAGGGAGACAGGTAGGAGAGGGACAGAAAGAAGAGGAGAGGGAGACAGGTAGGGGAGAGAGAGAAAGAAAAGGAGAGGGAGACAGGTAGGGGAGAGAGAGAGAAAAAGAGGAGGAGGAGACCGGTAGGAGAGAGGGAGACAGGTTGGAGAGAGAGAGAGAGAAAGAAGAGGAGAGGGAGACAGGTAAGGGAGAGAGAGAAAGAAGAGGAGAAGGAGACAGGTAGGGGAGAGAGAGAAAGAAGAGGAGAAGGAGACAGGTAGAAGAGAGGGAGACGAGTAGGGGAGAGAGAGAAAGAAGAGGAGAGGGAGACAGGTAAGGGAGAGAGAGAAAGAAGAGGAGAAGGAGACAGGTAGGGGAGAGAGAGAGAAAGAAGAGGAGAGGGAGACAGGTAGGAGAGGGACAGAAAGGAGAGGAGAGGGAGACAGGTAGGAGAGAGGGAGACAGGTAGGAGAGAGAGAGAAAGAAGAGGAGAAGGAGAGAGGTAGGAGAGGGACAGAAAGAAGAGGAGAGGGAGACAGGTAGGAGAGAGGGAGACGGGTAGGAGAGAGGGAGACGGGTAGGAGAGAGGGAGACAGGTAGGAGAGAGGGAGACGGATAGGAGAGAGAGAGAAAGAGGAGAAGGAGAGAGGTAGGAGAGGGACAGAAAGAAGAGGAGAGGGAGACAGGTAGGAGAGAGGGAGACGGGTAGGAGAGAGAGAGCTGTCCCTGTGTTGACTCACTCAGTGGTGGAGCGTGTGGGGCCTGGAGGGCTCGATGCTGTGATAGGTAGAACTCATTTTCCCAGAAGCCCCTGGGCTCCTCACACACCCACAGAGCTCTGCCAGGCTGAGCACGGGCACCTCGGGGCCAGACCACACACCATCAGCCACCCCTCCACTATCTGCCTCTCCACCTGGACCTAGCATGCACTCTTTCATCCCTCTCCTTCTCTTCTCTACTCTTCACTCATCCCTCTTTCTCTCCGCCCATCACTCTCTCTCTGTCTCTGCCCCGGTCTTTATCCTCCCTCCTTCACCTCTCCCTCTCTCCTCTACCCTTCTATCTCATCCCTCTTTCTCTCTACTCATACCTCTCTCTCTCTCTACCCATCTCTCTCTCTCTCCCCTGTCTTTATCCTCCTTCCTTCACCTCTCCCTCTCTCCTCTACCCTTCTATCTCGTCCCTCTTTCTCTCTACCCATACCTCTCTCTCTGCCCCGGTCTTTATCCTCCCTCCTTCACCTCTCCCTCTCTCTTTTACTCTTCTATCTCATCCATCTTTCTCTCCATCACTCTCTCTCTCTTTCTCTCTCTGTCCATCTCCCTCTCTCTCTCTATGGCACAGAGCCTTTTAATCAGAAGCAGGAGTATCTAAAACCTTTTCCAATTAAGACCCCCACCCTCCATCCCCCTCCACCCCTTCACTTAGGAATCTTGGCGGCACCAACTTCCCTGACTTACGAAAGCGTTTAATCCACGAGGCCTCGGAGGACTCGAGGACACTGGGGAGAAGGGGCAGGGTGGGCTTTTGAGCCCCCCCTCTCCTCCGTTTTGGGATCCCGTGTCCCCGTGTGTATGTTTAACCCTGGTTTCGTTCCACCGTGCGCTGCGAACATTTCGCCGTCTCAGAAATCTACACCATTACGGAGCAGGCACGGTAGGCGGGCGCACGCAGAGCGGGCGTACGTGGGCAGAGCAGTGCCGGGCGCGTGTGTTGCGGTGACGGTGGTGTGTCAGTGTTCCGTGTCTATGGTGTCTGCGCCCGGCTCTCACCCTGATGCCGTGGATGGGTGGGGCTTGGTTAAAGATGAGTAAGGCGGAATCGTTATGTGGCTTCAGATGAAGAGCTCCTGCGCTCCGTAGCGCTGCTGCAGTGCTGGGATTCGACCCATCATGGTGGGCCTACTTGTGACGACTACGTGAAACCCTAACCACATGCTCTCACATGCAACATCGCAAGCATGACGACATGCGACTCTCGGGTGGTCTCGCTTCTGTAGTGTGACTCCCACCACATCTGAATTTTTGAGGCTCCACTAACTGGCAGAGAGTGACGTCAGGTTTCACCTTGCTAAAGGCAAAACAGGCCAAACCAATCGATGCTAGCTCGCTAATAAACTACAACAGTCATTTCAGATTTGTTTACCTCCAACATAAACCACATGTCTTCCATGTCTTCCATTGCTGCTGACCAGCATATCAATACCCAAACCACATGTTGCCCATAGTTTAGGTCTAACCCACCAAGTACATAGCAACAAAACAGCACGCTCGCTTGCCAACAGTTAGCAAGACTAGCCAAGCTAGTAACCAGCATCAGTAATAAACATCAATCAAAACACGCAGCCTATAGTCCACGTTAGCTAGCATAGCAACCTAACAAAACTCTACCACAACATGCTTTCCAACAGGAAGCAAGGCTAGTTTAACAAACATTGCCACATGCTAACTACAGTTCACAAGACCCATCAACATTATCAGCACATGCTAATCACGGCTACCAAGACTAGCCATTCTACCACACATCCAGTGTCACCATATGTTGCCTACAATTAGCAAGACCAACCTAGCTAACCACTTGCTTGCCAGCTGGTAGCAAAACCAGCCAAACTAGCGGATAATAACGGCACATGGTGACTACAGGTAACAGGATTAACCTCGCTAGCATGTAGCAACATAACAAGCATCAGTTACCATGTGCTTGCTAACAGGGAGCACGACTAGCCGGCTAGCTCAAACGTTATGCTGTCTATGGTTAGCAAGAATAGCATAGCCATCACATTGGATCAAGAGCATCATTGAACGTTTAGCCCAGCTAGCACATAGCATCATAACAGGCATTGTCATAGGTCGCCTACAGTTCACATGTTTGACTAGCACATAGCAGCTAAGCATCATGTGCTTGGGAGGGGGGCTTTATTTTAATGGTGTAACTGGTGGTCTTATTTTTCTTTCTGGTATCAAAATGATGGTATTGAATATGTTAACCCTTTTTACTGTTAGCTTAGTGCTAGTTTGCTCTTTTCTGGTTTCCCCTCTAGGGTACTAAATTAAGGGTGTTGCTAAGTCAGGGGTGTTGCTAGGTCAGGGGTGTTGCTAGGTCAGGGGTGTTGCTAGGTCAGGGGTGTTGCTAAGTCAGGGGTGTTGCTAAGTCAAGGGTGTTGCTAAGTCAAGGGTGTTGCTAAATCAGGGGGGTAGCTAAATCAAGGGTGTTGCTAAATCAAGGGTGTAGCTAAATCAAGGGTGCAGCTAAGTCAGGGGTGCAGCTAAGTCAGGGGTGCAGCTAAGTCAGGGGTGCAGCTAAGTCAGGGGTGCAGCTAAGTCAGGGGTGCAGCTAAGTCAGAGTGTTTTGAGGCCTTTAAATTCCTGACGCTAAGTCCAGCATATCCCGAGTCATGTCTCCCTGGCAGACACGTGCACACCATGCGTGCGGTTCTTCCGAGTCATGGTAAGGACCTTGCTCTCAAATTGAACTTTCCTCCCCATTCCCCTTCCTTGACTCGTCCTCGCGCTTTCATAAATGAACACGGCTCCTCAATCAATCTGCTTATCCGCGAACTTCGCCATCCTCATGGAATATGCATGTGGAGGCAAATGAACTCCAGAAGTGGAGCACAGAAGGCTCAGCTCTCTCCACATCAGTACAGTAATTCCCCACCTCTCTCCACTTTCCACGAGTCCGCCACAGCGGCACGCATTTAACGACACGCCGGCTTCTCTTTGGTATGCGCAGCACGCTCCGGCGATGCTGGCCACGGGCCTCTTGCGAGGCTTAGGGGAGACGTGTTGAGCAAAGGTAATTGAATGTTAAGAATTTCGCAGCTGCCATTAACTCTCACACATCTGAAAGAAGCTGCTCAGTCAAAAATCAAATTTACACAATTTCTATCTCGTAGCTCACACAGTCGATCAGCCCAGACGCGTCTGAAGTTCGCTTCTTCAGTCCTGCTCTCGGTCTGCGCGGCTAATGTGGCTAACAAGTAGCGGAGTTACTTATGACTAGCGATTAGCATCTTGCCTACGTCGTCTCCCATACTGGGCTCCCCGTGTGGAGTCGTTAAAAATTCTCAAGTAGACTTCCTTATGTGGCGTCTAGCACCCGGCCGCTCAGTGTGATCAGGATCATCCGGCCCAGTTCCCACCCCAGTGCCAGCACAACAGGCAGAGTGTGGCCATGAACCAAATGGGGGAAATATGTGTTCAGAGTTGATCAAATATATTTTCTAAATGTATTTATTTATTATTATATATTTTAAATGTATTTATTTATTATTATATATTTTAAATTATTTATTTATTTTTATATATTTTAAATTATTTATTTATTATTATATATTTTAAATTATTTATATATATATATATATATATATATATATATATATATATATATATATATATATATATATATATATATATATATAAATAAATAATTTAAAATATATAATAATAAATAAATAATTTTCAATATATAATAATAAATAAATACATTTAGAAAATATATTTGATCAATATATATTTTAAAATATTTTTTATATTTTATATATAAATATATATTTTAAAAAAATATTTAAAAAAGTATATATGCAGTACAAATGCACTTAATAAATCAGTTATCAAATTATCGAACAGCATTTTCATGGAGTAATAACACCTACAAATTTTATATGAATTATTATAAATAAAAATTAAAATAAACCTCAAACTAAATTGTTGTAGTACATTATTTCTCTTTATATTTTAACTATACATTTTCATTTTTAATTATATATAAACACATTGTATTTAAAATATATTTGTTTAATATGGTTATATATCCTGAAATGCATTTTAATGTTTAAAATATATTTTGACACAGATTTCAATGTATTTTAAAATTCATAAACATACTATATATGGGAAACGTCTCCTGCTGAGCTCCGGTTGTTTGACTCTCACCTGTATATAGTGCAGTGTGGTCTAAGGAACTACAGCAGTGCTGCCTATTATGATGGCATTATGTAGAGCATTGGCCATAAGCTGTCATAACCCAGGATATGTAGGCTGTTTGAGAGGATACCGAAGTGACACCTGCCTACCTTCCCTAACGATGCAGCGTCAGGTACGGGGTAAATGCAAGAGCTGACGCGGACACACATACCAAACGTCAGCGTCGCGTATCAGGTGGTCGTATCGCTCACTTAGAGAATTAAAGTAGAACTAAGTCTGCTTATGAGTTATAATAAAAACAGGGAATATCACTGAGTAATGAGATACGGAGTGAAAAATGTTAATTAAAAAATAAACAAAGTCAAATTATCTTAATTTTAGTTGCCATATCTGGAATTACCCGTTTTGTGAGTGTTTTAAATTAATGTTATGATTATTTTACAGATTTCCAGGTGTGTTTTTGTATTTTAACCCAAATTTATTCCCTCTGTTTGCAGATCATTTGTTTTTGTTTTTTTAAATAAGCTGAATTATCTGCCAATATAATGAGAATTACTCAAATCTTACAAAAACCAAATTAAAGCTAGTAAGAAACACCTAGAAACCACTTGGACACCATTTCTATACTGATCTTATTAGGATTTTAGTCTTTCAGTATTTCTGGAACAATATGATCCCCCTACAGCCAACCAATCACAGTGCACCTAGAGCCAAACCCCAGCAGCTCGGCCCAGGCATCTCCGACAGGCATTCCGAAGTTGTGGGCCATTGAGGGGAGTCTTTCTTAAATTGGACGGCCGGTATCTCCGACCATGTCCTAATTCTGAGAACACGAGCGTGGAGCACTTACAGACGACCACATTACCAGCCGAGCCCATCACAAACACACGGGAGGCGTTCTGCTGCGCTGCCGGGCCTCGTGGGGCCACACGTGAAGGGATAACAGGACGGTTTTGGGGACAAACATGAGAAGGGTGGGGGGGGACGAAGATTTATTAGGGTGGGAATAAACTGGCTGAGTTCCAGATCTAATCCCAAACTCAGTACTGCACACGCCGGAAGACAAGTACAGACGATCTTCTACCCATCACGGTTTCAAATACCTCTCCTTCAGTGCTGTTCGCTTAGTAGGAGATTATTCAGCCTGTTTCCAGCCGTTAGTCTCTTTCTGTTAGGTTTTTTAGCCAAATAACTTCCCTGTGTTTCTGGAAATTTAGAAATAATAAAATAAAAAATATATTTTGTATATATAATATATATTTATGAGCAGCTGGATTATCCTCCAGTGTAGTACTAAAATGATCTAAAACAGTGAGATACATAACCTTCTAATAATCTCAAACAGTCTCGGAGCGGTAGGAGTATTAGATATATAATCACCTTTATAATAATTTACTTTCTAAAAAAATATATTTTTTGTTTTTGTAGCGTGAATGTCTGTGGAAACCTAGTAGGAATTTTAGAGTCCCCGGAACTCCAGAACCTGCCTCCTGAGGCCGTCACTGTCACGAGTCCTTGGTCTACCAATCCCGTCTTGCTTCCTCGATGGAGATCTCCTGAGCTCTGATTTTACACACCTGTTAACTGTGGACCCCGTTTGGTTATATCCTGGTGTCTGCCTCATGTCCTCGCCAAGCATCGTCAACTCCCGCTGCCTTACTGAGCGGTCTATCCCAGCGGTCCTTATTCTGACTTCCTGGTTTCCGACTCTTGAGTTTGATCTCCGGTTGGCCCCTTCTCTTCTGCCCTCTGGTTTTGGTTGACCTCCTCTGATGGCTTAGTTGGTTTTGACTTCTGCCTGCCTCTTCACAGAGGACGTCTCCTGCCCCCTGTACTACGTCCGCCTGGGTTCTGTTTTTGAGTCTGACTGTCTAAATAAACCCTGCTTTGCTCCTAGCCCAGCTTTTAGCATCAATCTAACTTCGTCTGATGTGATAATAGACATGTGCTTGACACTAGGCCCATCATCTTCCAATGCAGTGATGTTCATCATTTGGTTACTAACATAAAAAAAAAAAAAAAATTGTGTAAATATATATATATATATATATATATATATATATATATATATATATATATATATGTATGTATGTATGTGTATAATGTGTATGTATGTGTATGTATGTGTATGTATGAATATCTTATACAACAGTCCCAGACACTAGATATTTACACATCATCAGCATTTAAAATCATGGTACCTGGAAAATCTGTGGAAACCATTTTAGGCTAAAGTTTTGGGAATATTGGGAAATTATTAAACCAATCCAAAAGATTGTGAGTTTGATGGTGATGGTGTGCTGGACGTCACTACCAGCTGAACATTAGGCCTGTTGTACCTGGGTGCAACATATCTGGGCGATTAAAATTTTTCTCATATCTAGTTGATATCTCATATTTTAAGATTGAAGTTGGATTATTATATGATTTTGACTTATTATTTTAAACATTTGGATAAGCCATATTTTTTTCACTATATTGGCAGATTAATTTAGCTTATTTTAAGAAACATGCTTGAAACAACAAATTATCTACCAGTTTACTGAAAATTCAATTACTAACATCACCAAACCTAAAGCAAGTATAACATTTCTGGAAATTGAGTTAAATAATCATAAAACCTTCCTACAATAATCCAAAAATGAGAACTTTAGGGTTTATATAGAGGAAACTAAATATAATGGCGAGATATCGTTTTTCCAGGGTAGTGCTTTCGAGGGACGAACAGTTCCATTAGCCACCGATAGCGTTTGCTAGCTAGCCTGTTTTGCGTGTACCTGTTAAAAGGCTCAGGTGAGCGGGGCTCTGGAGGAGGTGCTCTGGTGTTGGAGGCAGAGTTCCCGCTTTGCGCTCCAGCAGGAAGGGTTTAACAGGTTGTTCATAGACGTAATCTCATTAGAAGATCGTGTCGAGCCCGGCGAGACACTGCGAGCTCAATTATGTGGCTACGCTAGCTGACTGTAGCATTGTGAATGGGCAGCCGACTCTGAATATCCAAATCCCATGTGCATGTAATCACACACTCATCTCCGCCTGCGGTACAGAATGTCCATTCCGTCTACGCGAGGCGGTGATTGGCTCCCTCTCTTACTGACTGTGATCTGAATGATTTATCCTCTGCCTTTATTCTCTTCGTGCCGTGAGTCACAGAGCTAGTCACCATCCTGGTGGGTCTGTAGGCCTCAACTGCAGACCGGAGATCTTTGGACAGACTAATTTCCAAGGCCAGATCATTTACGTATATTCCTCACATGACCTGCTAGGTAGGAAGCAACAGTAGCCAAGGCGGTGGGACGTGAGGTCAGTCAGCTGATTGATTTGCCCTGTTGAATTAACATTGAGGCTAGAAAGCTGCCTACAGCCATACAGCTAGAACTTGGTGGTTGGATGGACATGGACTGGACGAGGTTCTGGATGTAGCCACATCAGTGTTCAGACACTCTCACATCAGAGAACTGGCCAGCTGGTCCAGATGTGGTGGAGGCCTTCCCTGGCACAGTTCCGAGGAGAATTCCCTGTAGACTGGGATTGTATCCACTGCTGGTAGACCCGTATGACCGTACGCTTCCACACACCTGCAGATTCAGCTACTTCCTTCACACTATGGTCTTTGGCCACGCCCACATGCAGTCCCTCCTTTTAGCCAATCATTAACATCTGCTCTGGAGCCATTTTCCACACATGGAACGAGACATTCCCTGCACTGTAGCACCTCTTCCCAATCTACGGATCCCGTCACTCACACCCCACAGGGATTTATAGACCGGTCATCCTCGTGCAGCGCCACCTGCAGGAGCCTGAAGGTACTACCACCTTAAATGTGCATACATTTGTCCTGTGTGTAGCTGCAGAACTACAGCGTGCTCCTATATGGTCAGTGGAATTCATAGTTGTAGAAAACAGGAAGTCCTCGAAAGTCAGAAACCGCATAAGCAAGTCTATTAGAGATTACTGGACATCTCCACATGGTCTGGCAGGAGCATGCGATAACCGAGCCATGCAGTGCTAATTAGTGGGATAAACCTTCTGCTACTTATTAGCCACATTAGCCTTGTAGCTCCAGTGCCAAACTAAAGAAGCCAACTTTGACACCGAAGATGTCTCGGCTGATGGACCGCATGAGGGAAATATTGAGTGAACTTGATGTTGTGCCTTCGCTGACGGGGGTGGGATGGCTTCAGATATGAGCTTTGTGTTGGTATAGTCATTAAATGGAAGCCTGAAGTCTGGGCCCCGTGTTTGGAGCCCTGGGTTGCTTGCATTTTGCTCAAAGAGGTTTAGGAATGTGATTACAGGGTGTCGGTGGATGCCGTCCCCCCGCTGAGACCACACGCTATGAAGCTTTCACTTTCTCACAGATTAATCTCAACTGCACCATGGGCCATCTGCCAGCGTCGACTACCAGCGTCATCGCTATTGCAGGGCCCAGCATGGCCAGCAGCGAAGTGATGCAAGCCGGAGCCCGGGTTTATCCCGGGACGGGGAGAGTTAACTCAGACGGTGGCTCCGCAGCCAGACACAGAGCAGAGTGCATGAGGCGCTGGAGGATTCGCCCACCGCGGCCCCGCCAGGCCTGAACAAAAGAAGGGGATTTGCGGGAAAAGGAGAGAGTGAAGTCGAGGGGATGGAAAAATGAGGGATGAGGGTGGGCTGACTAGAGGAGGTGCAGGAAGAACCACTTTGGCCTCACATCAAAACTGGTCATTGCCTCCTCTCAAGCTAGTTTCCACCAATTACATCCATGTCACTGTGCACCGAGGATTCCAAATGCAACAAGGGCCTTCAGGGGGGATTCGCTCTCTTCCTCCCTCTCTGTCTTTGTCTCTCCGTCTTCCTCTGAGCCTTTGTTCCTCTCTTCGCTCTTCTCAGGATTTCTGTATTGCATGTTTGAAGAACCGATGTAACTGATTATACTGTAACATGCTTGGAACTGATACAGAACCGAGACTGGACGCGCTACATGACAGGAATGGGGGTGACGTTTCATGGTTGCGTGGGTCTGGACTGGATTTGGTGGTGTTTGTTGTGTTATAGGGAAAATGTCACAGTTGTGATTGGGTCTCTGGCACAAGCTCAAGGCTGGTAGCTACAGACTTGAACCACATGCTTTGGGAATGAACTAGAAAGACATCCACCTTAGGCACTTTGTAGATGGTTCCTTTAATAACTTATGCAATGGCGACCTGCACCCTCTAACCCCACAGTCTATACCAACACCCTATACACCCCACAGTCTATACCAACACCCTATACACCCCACAGTCTATATCAACACCCTATAAACCCCACAGTCTATATCAACACCCTATAAACCCTATATTCTATATCAACACCCTATAAACCCCACAGTCTATATCAGCACCCTATAAACCCCACAGTCTATATCAACACCCTATAAACCCCACAGTCTATATCAACACCCTATAAACCCTACATTCTATATCAACACCCTATAAGCCCCACAGTCTATATCAACACCCTATAAACCCTACATTCTATATCAACACCCTATAAACCCCACAGTCTATATCAACACCCTATAAACCCCACAGTCTATATCAACACCCTATAAACCCCACAGTCTATATCAACACCCTATACACCCCACAGTCTATATCAACACCCTATAAACCCCACAGTCTATATCAACACCCTATAAACCCACAGTCTATATCAACACCCTATAAACCCCACAGTCTATATCAACACCCTATAAACCCCACAGTCTATATCAACACCCTATAAACCCCACAGTCTATATCAACACCCTATAAACCCCACAGTCTATATCAACACCCTATAAACCCCACAGTCTATATCAACACCCTATAAACCCCACACTCTATATCAACACCCTATAAACCCCACAGTCTATATCACCACCCTATAAACCCCACACTCTATACCAAAACACAGTTTTAGTCTGTGGGTGGGGTCTTATTTTAGCCACACCCCTGCATTTTAGAGCAGGTCCTACTACAGCTTCAAATGACTTGGCCAGTTAGCTTCATAGATTATCCAGCCCTCAGAGGTGCGACCCCTCAGACATTAAAGATGCTTTATGAAGGAAAAACAGAGTAACAGCGGGAGTGCGCTGTCAGAGGCCGTCCCATATTTCACAGTAATGGTAGCTCTGTGGCTCTTTGAGAATACGCTGTTGTGGTAGTGGTTCTCCGGCAGGTCCAGCTGCTGTGGACACTGCACAGCAGATGACAGAACGCAAGGTCACCAGTGCTGAACATCAAACTCCCAGTTTGTCTTTCACAATAAACATTCCACACTGAAAATCCCTGTGGTTCAGTTCCTAATCTGCTCCAAGAAACTCTACTTTGTTGCACATAATCCAGACTGTCCCTATGCAGACTGTCCCTATAGAGACAGACCCTTTTCAGACTGACCATATTCAGTCTGACCCTATACAGACTGACCCTTTACAGAACGACCCATTACAGACTGTCCCTATGCAGACTTTACCTATAGCGAAAGACCCTTTACAGACCGACCCTGTACAGACTGACCATATACAGACCGACCCTGTACAGACTGACCCTATACAGACCGAACCTTTACAGACCTACCCTTTACAGATGGACCGAATACTGTGATCTATAATACACTGTCTCCTGTACACTGTACATACGGGGGACTGTATCAGGAGTCTGTATCAGGTGTTTGTGTCAGCCAGTGTGAAGGAGAGTCTGTATTGGGAAACTCTATCGGTAGACTGTAATTGTCTTTATTAAGAGTCTGTATGGGGCATTCTGTACTGGGAGTCTGTATCAGAAATGTCAGGCAACCTGTATCAGAGTATCAGGGAATCTGTATCGGAGACTGTAGGGAGTCTCTATTGGGAAACTATCAGTAGACTTTAATGGGAGTCTGTATCAGGAGTCTGTCCCGAGAGTCTGTACCCAGAAGTCTGTGCCCAGGAGTCTGTCCCGAGAGTCTGTATCAGGAGTCTGTATCAGGAGTCTGTTCCAAGAGTCTGTATCAGGAGTCTGTTCCAAGAGTCTGTATCAGGAGTCTGTCCCGAGAGTCTGTATCAGGAGTCTGTTCCAAGAGTCTGTATCAGGAGTCTGTACCGAGAGTCTGTACCAGGAGTCTGTACCGAGAGTCTGTAT
Source organism: Prochilodus magdalenae (assembly GCA_024036415.1). NCBI lineage: Eukaryota > Metazoa > Chordata > Actinopteri > Characiformes > Prochilodontidae > Prochilodus > Prochilodus magdalenae. The sequence continues at coordinate 117,953 of JAMWET010005420.1, read as the reverse complement.
CAGGAGTCTGTCCCGAGAGTCTGTACCAGGAGTCTGTACCAGGAGTCTGTACCAGGAGTCTGTACCAGGAGTCTGTACCAGGAGTCTGTACCAGGAGTCTGTATCAGGAGTCTGTTCCGAGAGTCTGTATCAGGAGTCTGTATCAGGAGTCTGTATCAGGAGTCTGTTCCAGGAGTCTGTATCAGGAGTCTGTTCCAGGAGTCTGTACTGAGAGACTGTACCGCACCTTTGAGTCATTTCCTCCACTCTTTTCCTCTGACTACTTGTAGTAGCCACCAGGGTGGCGCCCCAGTGCTCATACTGGAGGACATCAGAGTTGGCTTTGTATAACTGAAACGGGGATTATGAGCATTTACACCGGCCTAAACACGAACATGCACGTCTCATCCCCATCTCCTGCATCAGCACCCCGGGCTCTTCATCCATCTCTCCCTCGGTGCCTCGCCCCCCCTCCCTCCCTGTCTGGTAATAACGTGGCCTATAGCTGACATGGAGATGAGGGAAGGCTGGTATTGATGGCCCTTCTCGTGACAGGGAAGACAGAGGTGCTCTATTATTAGTGGGGACAATAACAACAACACGGGCCGTAATTGAATGAGAAGCGCCCGCGGCGGGCCGACCTGCCGGCGCATGGGGGCCGCGAGATCAGACAAGTGTGAAAAAAAGCAAGTGTGTGTGAAGCAGAGAGAAAGATTGGACGTACGTGGTTGGCGGGGTGGGGGGTGGTGGGGAGATGGAAGCTCCAGAAAAATAGGCCATTTATATTTAGTCCATTGTGGAGATACATAAAATTACAACGCTGGTATTTATACAGGAGAGAGAGAGAGAGAGGGAGGGGGAGAGAGAGAGAGAGAGGGAGGGAGAGAGAAAGCACGGAACATGAACTCACGGCTGTATTCCCTCATTTTATTTGCTTCCCGGCGTGGAATTCTGTAGGAAACGTAACAGGCAGGCTCTGATGAGGAGTTTTGACGTGGAAGAGCGCTCTATCAAAAGACAGGGGGAGAAAGAGCCTCTTCATGAGGCTGACTGGGATCCGGCAGGAGCGTTCACACGCAGCCTCCCTCAAAGCTTCACGCCGCTTCAGACGCGTGTTTATCTCCTCGTGCTGAGCCCTCGCCAGTGAGGAGCGCTGCGGTAAAGCACCCGGCTAAAGCAGGCTACACACGCTGCTGCACACTCTGCAGTGGGGCTGTGAGACTCCATCATCCTTCAGGACACCCTGCCAGAAAACCACCGTCGGCCAAACATGGCTCCTCACCAGTAAAACCAGTATGTGTTGTGGTGTGGGTGCTGGTATACTGGTCACCAGTAAAACCAGTATGTGGTGTGGTGGGGATGCTGGTATACTGGTCACCAGTAAAACCAGTATGTGGTGTGGTGGGGATGCTGGTATACTGGTCACCAGTAAAACCAGTATGTGGTGTGGTGGGGATGCTGGTATACTGGTCACCAGTAAAACCAGTATGTGGTGTGGTGGGGATGCTGGTATACTGGTCACCAGTAAAACCAGTGGTGTGGTGTGGGTGCTGGTATGCTGGTCAGCAGTAATGGAAGTTGATATACTGGACACAATAGGTCGACTCATCAGTTCCAATGTGTCGTAGATTAGATTACAGTAATTGGATTAAAGTAGATTAATGTAGATTAGAAAAAAATTAATTGGATGAAACTAAAGTAGATTAGACTGTATTGAGTAGCTTACTTTCAGTTAGATTAGATTCAATTACAGTAGATTAAAATATATCAGAGTATGCTAAATTAGATTAGTGTGGATTCCAGTAGATTAGATTAGCATTAGATCAGATTATTAGATTAGATTAGATTATGGTACGGTAGGTAAGATGCCGATTTCAGCCTCATGCTGAAGCACAGGTGGGATAGTTTGGAGTTTGGCGGGATGGCTGGATGTTTCCAGCGTTAAATGGTTCATGCGGATGGGCACCTGGGCACTACCTCGGAAGTGTTGCTTATCTGGTAGGGAAGGTTTTGGTGGTCTACCAGATCTTGTTCCAGGTGGTCGTTAACAGTTGGGTTTTCTCCGGTTTAGGGAGTTCCTGTTTGTATCACTTGGTGTTCTTTGGCTGTTCAGATCCTCCTCCAAGTGGATTAACCTCCCTGCTTCCCTCCTCCCTCCTCCACACGAGCATGACCACATTTCGGTGCTGCTCCCGTTTGTTGTGCATGTAGAGGACATGTGGGAGCGCCGGTCACACAGCGGCCGCGCCGCACTGTTACCCTGATTAAGCGAGTCAGTCGTTGGCGCTTATCGATCTGGATCCTGTTCTAAACGAGTTCATACATATTTAATAAAGTGATGGAGAGCACACGGAACGCTCCGGTTCTTCACGCTCACGCCCACAGAACAACCTGGACTCCTCTGGAGCCTGAGTTAGACCAGCGGCTTCCTCTCTTAGTGGTGGAGTTCAAATGAGTCTGATTAACCACATCCAATGAGGTCAGTCCTCCGCCATCTTATCCTGATCTCAGCTGTATGGATTATTACTAATGTTATATACTGTAGTATTAGATTAGACTAAAGTACAGTAGATTAGACTAGGTTCAATTATAGAACAGTAAATTAGATTACAGTGGATTAAATTAGTGTAGATTAATCTAGATTAGACAAAAATCAATTAGATTAAAGACTATTAGAGTAGATTACATTCAGTTAGATTGATCAGATTAAATTAAATTTTGTTACAGTTGATTAAATTTAGATTAAATAAAGATCAAAATAGATTTGGAGTATGCTAATTTAGATTAGGTAAGTGTGGATTCCATTAGATTAGATTAGAATAGATTATACTGTAATAGTTTTAAGTAGCGCATATTTGATTAGAGTAGATTATTTCAGATTAGAGCAGTGTAAATGAGATCAGAGTAGATTAATTACAGTAGATTAGATTATATCAAGGTACATTAGATTAAGATTAGACTACAGGACTAGATTACATTCAGTTAGTTTACAGTTGAGTTCAGTAGATTTGATCAAATAGATTAGAGTATGTTAAATTAGATTAGATAAGTGTGGATTCCATTAGATAGAATAGATTAGACTGTAAAAAATTTAATTAGTGCATATTTGATTAGAGTAGATTATTTAAGATTAGAGGAAAATAGATGAAAGTAAATTTAATTACTGTAGATTAGATTATATCAAGGTACAGTAGATTAGATTAAGGTACTGCATGTTAGGCTACAGTAGATTAAATTAGAGTGTAGCAGATCACATTAGATTAAGGTACAGTAGATTAGATTAAGGTACAGTAGATTTTAGTGTAGTAGATCACATTAGATTGAGTTTCAGTTGATTAGATTACAGTAGATTAATATGGAGTGTAGTAGATTAGATTAAATTACAGTAGATTAGATTAAAGTGTAGTATATTAGATTAAATTTAAAGCACAGTAGGTTAGATTACAGTAGATTAAATTAGAATGTAGTAGATTAGATTAAAGGTACAGTATATTAGATTACAGTAGATTATATTAGAGTGTAGTAGATTAGATTAAAGGTACAGTAGATTAGATTACAGTAGATTATATTGGAGTGTAGTAGATTAGATTAGATTAAAGGTGCAGTATATTAGATTACAGTAGATTATATTAGAGTAGTAGATTAGATTAAAGGAATAGTATATTAGATTAAAGTAGATTATATTCGAGTGTAGTAGATTAGATTAAAGGTGCAGTATATCAGATTAAAGGTGCAGTATATCAGATTAAAGTAGATTATATTAGAGTGTAGTAGATTAGATTAAAGGTACAGTAGATTAGATTACAGCAGATTATATTAGAGTGTAGTAGATTAGATTAGATTATAAGATTACAGTAGATTATATTAGAGTAGTAGATTAGATTAAAGGTATAGTATATTAGATTACAGCAGATTATATTAGAGTTTAGTAGATTAGATTAAAGGTACAGTATATTAGATTACAGTAGATTATATTAGTGTAGTAGATCAGATTAAAGCACAGTATATAAGATTACAGTAGATTATATTAGAGTGTAGTAGATTAGATTCAAGGCACAGTATATTAGATTACAGCAGATTATATTAGTGTAGTAGATTAAAGGTACAGTATATTAGATTACAGTAGATTATATTAGAGTGTAGTAGATTAGATTAAAGGTACAGTATATTGGATTACAGTAGATTATATTAGAGTGTAGTAGATTAGATTAAAGGTACAGTATATTAGATTACAGTAGATTATATTAGAGTGTAGTAGATTAGATTAAGGCACAGCATATTAGATTACAGCAGATTATATTAGAGTGTAGTAGATTAGATTAAAGGTACAGTATATTGGATTACAGCAGATTATATTAGAGTAGTAGATTAGATTAAAGGTACAGTATATTGGATTACAGTAGATTATATTTGAGTGTAGTAGATTAGATTAAAGGTACAGTATATTAGATTACAGTAGATTATATTGGAGTGTAGTAGATTAGATTAAAGGTATAGTATATTAGATTACAGCAGAGTATATTACAGTGTAGTAGATTAGATTAAAGGTACAGTATATTAGATTACAGTAGATTATATTAGTGTAGTAGATTAGATTAAAGGTACAGTATATTAGATTACAGTAGATTATATTGGACTGTATTAGATTAGATTAAAGGTGCAGTATATTAGATTACAGTAGATTATATTAGAGTAGTAGATTAGATTAAAGGAATAGTATATTAGATTAAAGTAGATTATATTCGAGTGTAGTAGATTAGATTAAAGGTACAGTAGATTAGATTACAGCAGATTATATTAGAGTGTAGTAGATTAGATTAAAGGTACAGTAGATTAGATTACAGTAGATTATATTAGAGTGTAGTAGATTAGATTAAAGGTACAGTATATTAGATTACAGTAGATTATATTGGAGTGTAGTAGATTAGATTAGATTAAAGGTGCAGTATATTAGATTACAGTAGATTATATTAGAGTGTAGTAGATTAGATTAAAGGTATAGTATATTAGATTACAGCAGATTATATTAGAGTTTAGTAGATTAGATTAAAGGTACAGTATATTAGATTACAGTAGATTATATTAGTGTAGTAGATCAGATTAAAGCACAGTATATTAGATTACAGTAGATTATATTAGAGTGTAGTAGATTAGATTAAAGGTACAGTAGATTAGATTACAGTAGATTATATTAGAGTGTAGTAGATTAGATTTAAGGCACAGTATATTAGATTACAGTAGATTATATTAGTGTAGTAGATTAGATTAAAGGTACAGTAGATTAGATTACAGCAGATTATATTAGTGTAGTAGATTAGATTAAAGGTGCAGTATATTAGATTACAGTAATTATATTAGAGTAGTAGATTAGATTAACGGTACAGTATATTAGATTACAGTAGATTATATTAGAGTGTAGTAGATTAGATTAAAGGTACAGTATATTAGATTACAGTAGATTATATTAGAGTGTAGTAGATTAGATTAAAGGTACAGTATATTAGATTACAGTAGATTATATTGGACTGTATTAGATTAGATTAAAGGTGCAGTATATTAGATTACAGTAGATTATATTAGAGTAGTAGATTAGATTAAAGGTGCAGTATATTAGATTACAGTAGATTATATTAGAGTAGTAGATTAGATTAAAGGTACAGTATATTAGATTACAGTAGATTATATTAGTGTAGTAGATTAGATTAAAGGTACAGTATATTAGATTACAGTAGATTATATTAGAGTGTAGTAGATTAGATTAAAGGCACAGTATATTGGATTACAGTAGATTATATTAGAGTGTAGTAGATTAGATTAAAGGCACAGTATATTGGATTACAGTAGATTATATTAGAGTGTAGTAGATTAGATTAAAGGTACAGTATATTGGATTACAGTAGATTATATTAGAGTGTAGTAGATTAGATTAAAGGTGCAGTATATTGGATTACAGTAGATTATATTAGAGTGTAGTAGATTAGATAATCCATAAGCATGGCTGACTGCTAGACTGACCTGCCTGCAGTCCAAAGCTGTCTCCAGTTGAACAGTGTCTTATTAACTGAAACACAACAGAAGCTCCGCACACTTACACAGCTGAGAACCTCACATCCTCAGTGTCAGCCTCCACACGATACATCAGGAGCTGTTACAGATGATGTAACACCGTGGTGGACATAATCCAGTCCCCACAGGCGTCAGATACGGACAAGAATGTTTACAGTTTGCAGTGTGGCGTGAGATGCTCTGTTGTCCATAGACAGACGGGGCCCGCATGCTTGGAGCATTTCCGTCCCACCGTGTGCGGTCGCACTGTGTGCGGTCCAGCCAAACCGTTCGCCTGCCTCTGCAGTGCACCATTCCACTAAACAGGTCTGATCGAGAGCGCTTTGTAATGGAGCTCGCAGAGTGTGGTCCTCCGGGACCAACAGTGTCCACCCAGTGCCCAGGAAGGCATGTTCTGATCCGGTTCATCACCATAACGCTAAATATCTTCACACCGCCCACCTCGGCTCCACAGCGGTGGCCCAAAAACGGCACGTTATCAACCAACCCTCAGAGCTGAACTAGAGGGCGAGAGGAAAGAGCCCAACAGATTGAGAAAGATGGAGAAATGAGAGTGGCCGGTGCACAGCGAGAACATAATGGAGGGAGGGGAATGAATATTGATGAGTGTGAGATGATGCGAGTCATTTAAGTGCATTGGGAAGGGGGGATGAAGGAGGGAGAGAGGAGAAAAGCACAGGGAAGAAGAGCAAGTCCAGATTCCCGTGTCCGAGTTAGCTGAGTCTGGAGTCGGGGCTGGATGGTAGAATTATTCAGATCATAATAACACAACACCCAGAGCTCTCGACAGGTAACATCTCCCGGCATCAATGTTTCATTACCGCACCACAGCCAAATGGGCCGCACCCGTTCCCCGGTTTCTGCCACGCGTGTTCTTCCCTAAAAGTTCCCGTGACCTGAGGTGAGAGTGAAGGGAGGAACGGGGTGGGAACAGGAAAGGAGGCGGCACATTAACATTCCATGAGGGGATATGGAATCAGCCCTTGTTCTCAAGGGAGGGGTTTCATTACCTAGCAAGGGGTGTGGCCAGAAAAACAAGGCGGGAATACACACAAGTTCCTGGGATGCTCCGCCCACAGGGAACGTTTGGTACCCATGTTGCCTGATACGTACTCTATACTTGGGTTCTCTATCCGCACTTCTGTGTGAGGGAATTCCCGTGCAGCTGATCCGACAGGAAACAAACGTGGACTGATCTGGACACGATGGTCGTGTTCCAGTAGCTATGCTGCACCTGGGAATGACCGGTGGGGCTGTGCAGGATCTAGGGATGTCGGACACTGGGCTCGGTGTTCCCTGGCATGTTGCATTTGTGGTATTCTGATTGGGGGGGCTCTCTGACACCTGTGTAGCATCAGAGAAGATATTCCCAATTACAGCTCCTTTAACTTCAAGGCTAGGAGACCCCACGTGTTGCCGGTCACACAAGGCGGAAGCGGGAAGCTATATTTAGTATCCCAAAACATTGAAGGCTTACGCCGGGATGCACAAACCCGCAGGTGTGAAATTTGGGGCAGGGCTGTAGGGCGGCGTCCAAATACCCCAAACCATACTTCTTCCCCCTGATCCAGTTCTCCTACGTGACCCAGAAACTGATTTCCGTGATGCCATCCTGCTGGCGATCGCAATTCCAGAAGAGACATGAGACGCTGTTCCAAACACCTGCGAGGCAGCCTCGAGCCAGGGACGCATGACTGATGTTACCCAGGAAGTGTTTTCCGGTTTGAGAGAGGAGGACATGCAGGAGAAGGTGGGGCGCAGATGTAAACAGGGTGGCCCTGCGAGCAGCTACACGGGAGAATTAGGGGCGGAGTCTCAGGGGAACGTCGTGATGGGCTCAGTGCCTCAGTTATCCACATCAGATTGGAGGAGGCTCAAACTGATGGGCTCTTCTACTGCTCAGGAAGCTGCCTCCGCTCTACACCCTCTCAGCCTTCCGAGGCAGGAGAGGGGTCAGAGCGCAGGTTTCGGGATGATGTCCGAACATTCCTCGGGCCGTAATATATTTCATTCATTCCTGAAAGAAGCAGAAGGAAACGACTGGCAGTGTTAACTGACCAACGTACCACTGGTACATCACCTTTCCTTCAAGTTCACTTGGTACGCTTCTTTCCCAAGCGGAATTCTTTCCTACTCTGGCTCGGTAGAAGACTCCGTAGTAGTCGTCGTAGTCGGCGACATATGTCTTTCTAAAGTTCCAATAAACGCCTCCACATCAGGTGTGCCGGTAACCCGTGCCGTGGGCACCGATGCCCCTGATATATGACCTCTTTCGTCTTTCGGCACGGAAAAGTCAAAGTCAGTTTTCCCGAACACACAAACGGAAACATGGACTCTTCCCACCACAGCACACATGTTGGTCTTTCAGACCAAATCCTCCAGGATGAGCTCGGGTCCAGAGAACTCTGCGGCGTTCCTGTGTAGTATCGGACCACCACTTTCCCCACGCAGTAGAGCTCAAGCTGCATTCCATGATTTTCAGTGAGGCCGGTTTTCCGAAGTACTCTGAGCCCATGTGACTGTATGTAACGCCTTCGCACGATGGCTTCTCGTGCAGTGCCGTGTGAGGGCTTGAAGGTCTCGCACATTCAGCAGCGGCGTCCAGCCTTGCTCTACAAGGACTAAGATTTCAGCGGTGTTCCGGAATCTCTGTATGCTATTATATAGGGTAGATAGGAAAGCCGGGAATTCTGTGCAGTCCTGAATGTTGTTTTTGACAAAGGTTCAGCAGAAATGAGCCATGACCTGTCTGTGCTTGTAAAGACTGGACCTTTGCTGGCGCTCCTGTATGCCCAGTCAGGACCCCACCTCACCTGTTACCAGTTTACCTGCTCACTGTGTAGCGTTCCGAAGTGTTCCAATAGTATTTCAGCAGTCCACAATAGAATACGGAATATCCAATGAACCATTAATATTGAAGTAACCATGGATTCTTGGATTGCTACCACACTTTATAAAATGTCCCAACTTTTCCGAACCTTTTCCGGTTTACAGTTCTGTATATTGTACCAGTGCCAGCATGCCCACCTTTAGCCCCACTGGGGGGGTGTATATGAAGCCGTGTGTTTAGTGTGGCATGATGATTGATTTCACTCGTAGACCCCTGAAGCCTGAAGACCCCCTTAGTGACCTCTTAACACACAGAACATCGCCAGAACTCAGACAGCTGCATGTCTGCAGATCAAGTCCGGGAGACATCACGTTAGCCCGCCCTGGCACATGCCCTGTAGGCGGGTACTTGGAACGGGCCGCTACTCTCCTCCAGCCATGCTGGTAACTTGTGACTGGCGTGCTTGCTGTTCCCTGTTGCGGTGAGGGTGCTCGGGTACTATAGAGTTGTTGCCGGGTGAATCCTATCTTTCCCGAGTCGTGGGGTCATGGTGAGGAAGTGGAGTATGAGTGTGACTGGTGCCGTTCGCCATTCCAGCCGGGACCTGGGCCGAAAAGTACGGAACGTGGAGGATTTAAGAAAATTCTCTCTGCTGTGATCTGAGCAATCAGAATACCTCTTTCATCCACAGTCAGGAAAAAAGGGGGGATGCAATTAAACGGGTGAGATGAGAGCGTTTTATTCTTTGCTGTCCCTGTGGTAAACATTCCGGTTTGGATCAATTATCCATGAGCTAATGAGCAAAGAGGGGGTCTGCCTCAAAATCGTGCTATTGTTCGTTTGCGTTTTTTAATTAATGGGTTTTGAAGTAAAATCGCAAAAGTTTTAATTGTTTTTTTAGGTGGTGGTGGTGGTGGTGGAGGTGGGGGGCGGAGGGTGGAGCGGTGGGGGGAGATCAGAGTGTTAATTATAAAAAGGGCTTTAAAGTGTGAAGGATTTAGACTTTTAATTAAAGAGGAATTTGTCAGGACTGATGCTAGCGAGCAGTCGGTACAAACCCAACACAGTTTCAGTTGTCTCTCTTCCTCCTTCCCCGGTGTCCTCTTTACCGCACTTCCACTATCTCCTCCCCCACTCTCTCTCGCTCGGTCTCCGTCATGGCGTTCCCTCGCTCGCTCTGCTTGCGGTGGATATGGACCAGGGGATTAGCGCGAGGGAGCTGAGTTGTGGAAGGACGAGGGCGGAGGCTTCAGTCACTCAACTGCATGGTGGAGATTGAATTAGGGAGCTTAGCGAACGAGTGCGACACTTTTCCGAGATGTTTGCGCTTCCATCCCCCTTTTTCACCCTTCTCCACCCTCCTCGACTTCATTTCCATCGCTGCACCTTTCCCCTCCTGCTGTTCAGCCTCCTCTCTCTCTGTCTTGGCTTTCCTCCTTGTGCTTTGTCGTTCAGAGAGTCTGATCTCTCTCTCTCTCTCCCTCGTTCCCTGGCTCTGTCTCTCCTAGGCTACTCAAGGCACGGATTAGGGGATTTGGGAAGATGCTGGCAGATAGCATTCATATTTTTGGCCTAACAGAATGCACCTGTTCCGAGAGAACGAGTGTGTGTGGAGTCTTACAGGGATGACCCAACAGAGACGGGAAGGCCTAGAGCGGAACAGGCCTCTGTCTGGTTTGAGAATTCCGGTAGATCTAATGGAGTTTCCCAGTTTTCCTCCCAGTTTAGTCATGTACTCTTCCACCTGCTGGCTAGGTCTCCTCCTATCACCTGCGTCTGCCAAGACGGGATAAAGATGGCTGTCTCAGGCTTTCTCCGAGCCAGGCCTGGACTGGGAACTGAATTCAGCCCTGGACCTCAATCACAGCAACCCCACCTCAAAGGAGCGCTGGGCTGATATCCATGACCCGGCACTGGGTCACTTCACACCGGCTCCTGCTGGGCTGAACTGGCTCAGCATCACTGGGTTACGAGCTGGCCTACCAGTGTGTAACCCCTCCACCAGTGACGAGACTGGATTGGGCATGGACTGGACGAGTTTCTGGATGTAGCCACATCAGTGTTCAGACACTCTTACACCAAAGAACTGGTCAGTTGTCCCAGATCTGGTGGATGCCTTCCCTGGCACAGTTCCGAGGAGAATTCCCTGTAGACTGGGATTGTATCCACTGCTGGTAGACCCGTATGACCGTACGCTTCCACACACCTGCAGATTCAGCTACTTCCTTCACACTATGGTCTTTGGCCACGCCCACATGCAGTCCCTCCTTTTAGCCAATCATTAACATCTGCTCTGGAGCCATTTTCCACACATGGAACGAGACATTCCCTGCACTGTAGCACCTCTTCCCAATCTATGGATCCCATCACTCACACCCCACAGGGGTTTATAGCCCTGCCGTCCTCGTGCAGCGCCACCTGCAGGAGCCTGAAGTGACCAGAAAAGATTTGCCTGAAAATATGGCTACTTTGAACCGGCACTGGGCTTATTGGAACTTTCACCTCCGGCTTTGGAATCCTGTTCCTGAAGGATTCGTCAGAATCCCTCTAAATAAAAGTGTCTGAAGTTGCCACGAATTTGCCAGCTTCTCTTTTAAACAGTTTTCCAGTCCACCTTAAACGATCAATCAGGGTCTGATATACAGTGCCGACCCGAGACACACCACACACATTCCGATTTTTGCTAATTGGATCCGAACCACATTTGAAGGTGGTTTGAAATTCCAATAAGAATCGGACTTCCTGCTTTTCTCTGTGTCTCAGTGTGGCTTTCTGCAGTAGCTCTACAGACCTGTGCCTGCTTTTAAGGCGACCCAGAGGTGGCACGAATTCCGTCAGATGCAGGTACAGGGTAGGGGTCTACACTCACACCTAGTGGGCAGTTTAGCATCTCCAGTTCCTCTGACTGCATGTCTTTGGACTATGGGAGGAAACCGAAGAGCCCGGAGGAGGAAGCCAACACAGACCCAGCGAGAACATGCACCTGGTTAGCCGGCCGGGGAATCGAACCCAGACCCTTCCTGCTGGGAGGCGAAGCTTCTCCTGAACAATTTTCCCATTTGGGTCCCCCCGTAGAGTCCCAGATTGACATCTTCCCTCACAGCAGTGTTACCGAGCTGGAGGGGTGAAGGGAAGCAAGTGTGACCTCTCCTCAGACTGTCAGCCATGTGATGTTGTCTCAACACGCTTGGAGGAGAATGCTAATGCTAATGTGAAGGATGCAGGGGGAGGACCATCCTGCTCCCCTAGAGGAGTGAGGCCTATTCTGGCGTTCCCAGGTCCTCCGGTGGATGGAACCTGCGATCCCCTGATGATGCTGGCACTATCCAGGAGCCCCGTGTTGAGTCTTTGTCCTAATAGCTTTACTAGGAAAGGCTGGTAAACGGACTAGTGGTCCTACATGTGTGCAGCGGCGGTTTTCCGAGATGGAGTAGGCTGTTTTGGTGCCTGTTTCTTCTCCCTGCTCGTAGGGAGTAGCGCTCTCATTACATAAACGAAATTTAATTGAATGCAATTGTTTTCAAGAATCTTGTTTTTTTCTTCTCTCTCTCTCTTTTCCTCTCTCTCTCTCTCTCCCCCTGTGTTTCGCCTCAGTCTCTCCACCCCTCCCCTCTGGTTTCCTCCACTGTAGCATATGAGATTGTTTTTGCAGCCATGCTAAATTAGGCTGAAGTGATTAGCTCAGTTTGAAACGTGATTACATTGCTTTGCTGATTTGCCTGGCAGATGCCCTTAGCCACGGAGACTTGCTCGTAGGTTGCGTCTTTACACGCGTCCTGCTCGCGCAGCTGGGGATCTCACCAGAGACGTGCAGGTTAATTGCTTCGCTCACGGAAGCCGCGTGAGCCCCACTCGCGCAGACGTAGCCCCTTCCGGAGCCGCACAGAAACCCCCCTCAGGATTTTACTCCTCTTTTATTCCACTGTGGGAATAACGGTTAAAGGTCCTGTCCGAGCCGGGACAGTGAGGTGATGGCTGCAGGCGGGTCCTCACCTCTAATTTGGGCTGTGGTGATGGTCCTGTAGGGGTCCCGGTGGGCCCTCAGCTTTAATAAATACACCCAGAGAAACAGGCAGATGCAATCTGGACCCTCACACGAGTCTACCCACAGGCTAAATCCTACCACTCCGCTCTAATCTCCCGTCCTGGGCCGAGCTTACGTAACCACTCCCTCCTCTCCCTCTCCCTCTTCCCCGGTCTCTCTCACTCTCTTTCTTTTCTGTCTTCTTTTGCTTCTCTTATTTCCTCTCTCTCTCCCCCTCTCTGTCTCTCCTCTCTCTCTCCCTCTCTCTCTCTATCTGTCTCTCTCTCTCTCTCTCTCTCTCTCTCTCTCATATAAAGAATCTCTCCTTCTCAAAGGCTCACTTATCTCTTCCTGGCTCTTTCCACACATCTCCCTCCCTCTCTCTCTCTCCTCCCCCTCTCTCGCCTTCTCCCTCATATCTCTTTCCCCCTCACTCTCTCTCATATCTTCCTCTTGCTTTCTCTCTCTCCTTGCCATCTCTCTCTCCCTCTGCTTCTCTTTAACTCATTAATATTTCTTTCTCCTCCCCTCTCACTCTCTCCCTCATATCTCTCCTCCCCTCTCACTCTCTCCCTCATATCTCTCCTCCCCTCTCACTCTCTCCTTCATATCTCTCCTCCCCTCTCACTCTCTCCCTCATATCTCTCCTCCCCTCTCACTCTCTCCCTCATATCTCTCCTTCCCTCTCACTCTCTCCTTCATATCTCTCCTCCCCTCTCACTCTCTCCTTCATATCTCTCCTCCCCTCTCACTCTGTCCCTCATATCTCTCCTCCCTCTCACTCTCTCCCTCATATCTCTCCTCCCCTCTCACTCTCTCCTTCATATCTCTCCTCCCCTCTCACTCTCTCCCTCATATCTCTCCTCCCCTCTCACTCTCTCCCTCATATCTCTCCTCCCCTCTCACTCTCTCCCTCATATCTCTCCTCCCCTCTCACTCTCTCCCTCATATCTCTCCTCCCCTCTCACTCTCTCCCTCCTTATCTCTGTCTTTCTTGCTCTGTTCCCCTTTTATACTGTACCTCTTTCCCTTCTCACCCCATCTCTCTCTTTCTTCCCTCTCTCTTTCTCTTCGTCTCTCGCTCCCTCTTTCTCTCTCTCTGTCACTCTCCCCTCTCTCCCTCATCACTCTGTCTCCTCTTCTCTCTCCCTCTCATTCTCTCTCTCCCTCTTTCTCCATCACTCTCTCTCTCCCTCTTTTTCTCTTTCGTTCCCTCTCTCTGTCACTCTCTCTCTGCCCTCTCTCCATCACTGTCTCCCCCTTCTCTCTCCCTCTCATTCTCTCTCTTCCTTTTTCTCTCTCCCCCTCTCCATCACTCTTTCTTTCCCTCTCTCTCCCTCTCATTCTCTCTCTTCCTTTTTCTCTCTCCCCCTCTCCAACACTCTTTCTTTCCCTCTCTCTCCCCTCCTGCTCTTTCTCTCTCTCTCTCTCTTCCTCTATCTCTCCCCCCTCTTCCTCTCTCCATAACTCTCTCTCGTTCCCCATCTCTCTCTCTCTGTCTCTCTCCCTCTCCATCTCTCTCTCTCTCTCTCTCTCTCTCTCTCTCTCTCTCTCTCTCTCTCTCTCCCCCTCTATCTCTCCCCCCCTTCCTCTCTTTCTCTTCCTCTCTCTCTCTCTGTCTCTCCTCCCTCTCCTCCTCTCTCTTCCTCTGTGTCTCCCCTCCTCTTTCTCTCTCTCTCTCTCTCTCTCTCTCTCTCTCTCTCTCTCTCTCTCTCTCTCTCTCTCTCTCTCTCTCTCTCTCTATTACTCTCTCTGTCCGAGTCCTGTTGTGATTGGGAACATGACTCACTCTCTCAGTGCAACACAATGCAACACGTTACACCTCCTCTTTTCTTCATCTATATTTGAGGAGCTGATCGGTGAAGGCGATGACACAGCGGAGCCTCTAATCATGACAGGGCAGGAAGAGCCGAGGCGCGTGTCCTTATAGCTTCACACGCATGGCCGGAATACTGTGGTTAATTACAGTATCAGAGCGCGGCGGGAATCAGGCAGGGTCTGGAGGTCACTCTCAGTGCAGAGGAGTTCCTTCCGCGGAGCTTCCTCTGTGGAGCGCTGTGATACCGCACCACAGAAGGAGGAGAGGCATGCCGACTGTCCACACAGAATGTAATGGGACGTGGGTGTAGTGCAGTGTGTAGCAGTGTATGTACGTACGGCTGTGGCAGAGGTGCCAAATCCAGGTATGTGGTGATGGATGCTGTTACTGGCTTAATGTAGCCACGTAGTGAGCTAGCGAGCTAGCGAGCTTAGCGGTCCATTAGGTGAGAAAAACCAAAATTATGGTTAGAGTAAATCATAACACTAGACACGTACATCTGAAGAACAAGCAGGGGGATCCTACAGATTAGGCTTGTTGCTAGTCGGTTGCTAAGGTGTTTAAATGAATGGGAGTCTATGGGAGGAACGAGGGATGAATAAACGACACACAGAGGAGTGCGGGTCAGTATGGCTGTGGATTAGAGTTTGGGGGTTCTGCCCTGAGTGGGTACCTGCAGTTTGGTGGCTGTAGGTTAAAGGAGACAGCAGGGTTTAAATGGGGGTGAAAATGAATGGAAGTCTATGAGGGAACGAGAGATGAGAAGAAAAGACAAACAGATGAGTGTGAGTCAGGCCAACATTGAATTTATGCTTGGGGTCTGCCCTGAGAGTGTGTGTGTAGCGGTGTCTGTGGGGCAACCAGAGGTGCGGTAGATGGCCGTGTACTTTTCCTCCCTGTTCATTTTTAATGGGAAAAATCTGGAATTTAAAAAAGTAAAAAAAATAAAAGGACCTCGGATCAAAAAGCAGAAGAACCGAGGATTAAAGATGTGTGCACCTTCCAGGCAGGTGAAGTAATGAGGTCCTTCATGAGTTTACAGCAGGAGTGTTCTGGATCAGTGGTGTAACTCGACCCCCACCTCCCACCACCTCGCCCTGGGCACATATGGAGAGATTTGGTTCCGGGCCCTTCTTAATCCTGGCTCATCAGAAAGTCCTGACGTAATCTAGATTATGATGATGTAATGGTTTAAACTGCTCAATATAATACGCATGACCTGGTGAACTGTATAGCGGCACTAGCGGAGAACCCTCATGCCCAGCACAGCCTAACAACTACTCAAGGAACAGGACCTGCCTGGTGGGCTGATAACACAGCCCAGATACCTGATTCCAAGACATCCACTTCATCATATCCGAGGTTCCGGAATGCCATCCCATTTTCATGTTGGGATTTTAGAGTTCATGAGGTAACGCGGTGCAGCCTTCTCCTGCGCGACCTCTAGACAACAGCTGGGCGGAGCTTGATTGACAAGACCTCTGAAATTCACAACAGCTTCAGGGACGGAGAGGGACGATGAGTGCATCCCGCACGCCAGTCCACTTCCTGTCTAGTCGGGCAGGATTTAAATGAGCCCACTGTATTTAAATAGCCCACTGTGCTAGCCTAATGCTAGTCATAGGGAACTTTAGCCTAGCCGCATGACATGCTGTTACTGTTGGGAAGTGTGGGGAACGTCGGCATGGTGTTGACTTTAAAGTCCATTCCGCATTTTCTTTACTCTGTGGGAACTGTGGATAAAGGACACTTCCAGACCAAACTAATCAAGCACCAGTAGAGCTTAGAACCAAGATGAGCTGAACAGCCTGTATCCATGGAGGAAGCAAACAGCGGTGCTTCGACTCTCGATCGTTCTTTTCTTGGTACACCTTTTTGACCAGAGATGTGACGGACGCCGGTTCACACCTCACGGAAGAGCTGGAATTCAGTGAGGGTCTGACCCGTACTCATCCGTCTTTTTTCTACATCCCTTTATCCTCTTATAGAGTCCCATTCATTTTAGTCCTACCCAAACCCTATTATCAAAAAGGACAAACGGACGAGTGCAGGTCAGATCAGACCTACATGGATTGGCGTGCACTTCCCTCCATCAAAGTTTGGATTTTAAGTTTATATATAAAAAATCATACGTCAGATCAAAACAACCACCCCATTCCCAATCACTCGGAACATTCCAGAGAAGGGTTCCGAGAAGAAGGTGGAGAAGAAGAAGGCAGAGGAGAAGAAGGTGGAGACAAAGAAGAGGAAGGTGGAGGAGAAAAAGTAGGAGTAGAAGAATGTGGAGTAGAAGAAGGAGAAGAAAAAGAAGATGAAGGTTGAGGAGAACGAAGAAGATGGTGGAGTAGAAGGAGAAGAAAAAGGTGGAGGAGAAGAAAAAGAAAATGAAGGAGAAGAAGAAGGTGGAGAAGAAGGTCAAGAAAAAGGTGGGGGAAAAGAAAAAGATGAAAAAGGTGGAGGAGAAGGTGGAAGAAGAAGAAGGTGGTGGAGAAGGAAGAAGATGGTGGAGAAGAAGGTGGAGAAGAAGGAGAAGAAAAGGGTGGAGGAGAAGAAAAAAGATGAAGGAGAAGGTGGAGAAGAAGGAGGTCAAGAAAAAGGTGGAGGAGAAGAAAAAGAAGACGAAGAAGGTGGTGTATAAGAAATAAAAGATGATGAAGGTGGTGGAGAAGAAGGTGGAGGAAAAGAAGGTGGTGTATAAGAAATAAAAGAAGATGAAGGTGGAGAAGAAGAAGGTGGAGGAGAAATAAAGAAGGTGGTGGAGAAGAAGGTGGATGAGAAATAAAGAAGAAGGTGGAGGAGAAAAAGGTGGAGGATAAATAAAGAATAAGAAGGTGGAGGAGAAGGAAGAAGATGGTGGAGGAGAAGAAGGTGGAGAAGGTGGAGAAGGAGGAGAAGAAGAAGGTGGAGGAGAAGAACGGAAGTGGGAAGAGGGCAGTACTGATATGTGTGTAGAATGATTCCCATCCCTAGCTGGGGTCACCTCATGTGAGGGCTGGAACCTCCACAGTGAAGTAAACAGCATCATGGTTCTCCCAAGGTCGGTTACGTAAGCCCACTTAAAGAGCGTGGCTAAATGAAAGGAGACTTCTGAAGGTTAAAGGAGGTACGAGTGTAAACAAACTGAAGCGGATCTCTGTGATCCCTGCTTTCGCTTTCTTCTCTTTCTCTCCCGGCGCTTGCCTTGGAAAGATGGAGAAGGGAAGGAGGGAGGGAGGGAGGGAGGGAGGGAGGGAGGGAAGGAGGCAGGGAGGGAGAGGGGGGAGGCAAGGATTACCTCTTATCATCTGCCAATCTCCTCTCATCTCTCTATCTGGTTAACTCGCTCGGTCTCCCGCCACGTGCTAGCCCTCCTTATCTGTTTATCCCTACCCCTTTAATCTTCCGCTCTTTCTCTCCGTCCGTCGCTCTCCCGGCGCTCACGTCGCTCCTTCGCTTTTATCTCGCCCTCATCCCCTCATCCTCTTCTCCAAAGTCTGGAATAACTCAGCATCTCTGATGCTCCTGTACTGAAGCGCTCTCTCTTTCTTTCTCTGTTTATCTAATCTGGGAACGATAAGCCCGGTATTCCGGTATTCCCATCAGGACTATGCCCCCCTGTATTGCCCCCTCACTCTCCTGGAATTGATTTACATATTTCAGTTTTCCAAGAACACAGTATCTCTCCGTCTGTATTCACCCTCATTCAGAGCTCCTGTGTCTTTAAGCCACACCTCCTGATCAGTCCAGTGCTCTCTGATTGGTCAGCTCGCCCCACTCTGTTCTGATGGTCATATGGGTCTACCAGCAGTGGCTAAAATCCCAGTCACCGGGGAATTCTTATCAGGGGTTCTAGTGTACGCAGGGAGTTCTACTCCAATCAGAGGTTCTAGTGTACGGGTGGAGCTATCTTCATGGTGTACTGGAGGTACCCGGATGGTGTTCTACTCCAGTCAGAGGTTCTAGTGTACAGATGGAGCTATCTTCATGGTGTACTGGAGATACCCAGATGGTGTTCTACTCCAGTCAGAGGTTCTAGTGTACAGGTGGAGCTATCTTCATGGTGTACTGGAGATACCCGGATGGTGTTCTACTCCAGTCAGAGGTTCTAGTGTACAGGTGGAGCTATCTTCATGGTGTACTGGAGATACCCGGATGGTGTTCTACTCCAGTCAGAGGTTCTAGTGTACAGGTGGAGCTATCTTCATGGTGTACTGGAGATACCCGGATGGTGTTCTACTCCAGTCAGAGGTTCTAGTGTACAGATGGAGCTATCTTCATGGTGTACTGGAGATACCCAGATGGTGTTCTACTCCAGTCAGGGGTTCTAGTGTACAGGTGGAGCTATCTTCATGGTGTACTGGAGATACCCGGATGGTGTTCTACTCCAGTCAGAGGTTCTAGTGTACAGGTGGAGCTATCTTCATGGTGTACTGGAGATACCCGGATGGTGTTCTACTCCAGTCAGAGGTTCTAGTGTACAGGTGGAGCTATCTTCACGGTGTACTGGAAATACCCGGATGGTGTTATACTCCTGTCAGAGGTTCTAGTGTACAGGTGGAGCTATCTTCATGGTGTACTGGAGGTACCCGGATGGTGTTCTACTCCAGTCAGAGGTTCTAGTGTACAGGTGGAGCTATCTTCATGGTGTACTGGAGATACCCAGATGGTGTTCTACTCCAGTCAGAGGTTCTAGTGTACATGTGGAGCTATCTTCATGGTGTACTGGAGATACCCGGATGGTGTTCTACTCCAGTCAGAGGTTCTACTGTACAGGTGGAGCTATCTTCATGGTTTACTGGAGGTACCCAGATGGTGTTCTACTCCAGTCAGAGGTTCTACTGTACAGGGGGAGCTATCTTCATGGTGTACTGGAGATACCCAGATGGTGTTCTACTCCAGTCAGAGGTTCTACTGTACAGGGGGAGCTATCTTCATGGTGTACTGGAGATACCCGGATGGTGTTCTACTCCAGTCAGAGGTTCTAGTGTACAGGTGGAGCTATCTTCATGGTGAAGAGTGAAGTAGCCGAGGGGAGCTAACAGCTAGGCTAACCGTATCTCAGGTGAACTGAGCAGCGTTAGCAGCAGCTAGCTCTAAACAGTGGATACAGTAATAACAGCTCTGAGGTAAATGTGAGGTCACTGGTCATGTGACTGTATCAGTATACCACACTGTAGGTCAGAACCTATTGCTGTACTGTATACCACACACAGGGGGCGTACACAGTGTGCAGTACCTACTACTGTAGAGCCCTATAGTTAAGCCAACTGCAACGTCATCCAAAAAGTGCTGCTCACCTCCTTCCTCAGCTGGGGAGGGAAGGGGGATGGGGAGGCAGGGCTCCCTCTGTCTGTCCAGGTGCAGGCCAGAGACGGGGACAGCTCACTGGGTATGAATAGCTGCTCCTACTCTGCCTTAATGTGAGCTAAAGAGGAGTGCCAGGTAAACACTCGTGATGATATTAGCTATTAGCTAACCAGCTAGCGTTAGCCTGCTTCGCTATGGACTGTCAGGTAACAGGTGAGGGTGACAGCCATACTGTCGTCCCTATCTCTCTCTCTCTCTACTTCCTCGGTTTTCGGTCTGTTTGTGTCTGGTGCACCATTTATTGGACACCCCCTCAGAGGGCGGACTGAACCACCTCCTGTAGGGGGGCGGAGCCCAACCAGGCAATACAGAAACTGTGGATGTTTACCCCCGTTACGGGGGGCTATAAACCCCTGTGGGGTGTGGGTGACGGATCCATAGATTAGGAGGAGGTGCTACAGTGCAGGGAGTGTCTCGTTCCATGTGTGGAAAATGGCTCCAGAGCAGATGTTAATGATTGGCTGAAAGGTGTGACTGCATGTGGGCGTGGCCAAAGACCATAGTGTGAGGAAGTAGCTGAATCTGCAGGTGTATGGAAGCGTACGGTCATACGGGTCTACCAGCAGTGGATACAATCCCAGTCTACAGGGAATTCTCCTCGGAACTGTGCCAGGGAAGGCATCCACCACATCTGGACCACCTGACCAGTTCTTAGATGTGAGAGTGTCTGAACATCAAGGTGGCTACATCCAGAACCTCGTCCAGTCCATGCTCAATCCAGTCCCAGCTGTTACTGGTGCTGGTGGAGGAGTTACGCACTGGTAGACCTGCTTCCTAAGTGTGGAGGAGCAGCGGTAGAGCTAGTAGAGCTAACCCAGCGACAGAGATGATGTATTTAAAAAGATGCCGGGTGACTCTTCTCTCTCTCTCTCTCTCTCTCTCTCTCTCCCCCTCCCTCCCTCTCTCTCTCTCTCTCTCTCTGCACCTGCTGCTGGGTACATTCTGTATTCGCCCCGCGTGCCTGTTCTAAGAGGAAATGTCTGCACGCGTCAAAGCCGCTGCCTGCTGCCGCCGCTGTCGCTGTGCCTTCAGCGGAGCCGGTAATAGTCAGCTAAGACTAACGAAGGAGGGGAACCGAACCCGGGAGATGATAGTGTTATCGGCGTGAGGCGTTGGACAGGTGTATTATTACTGCAGTCCCTTCACAGGACCGCTCTGGTCGCCAGCTCTGATGTAGACGTGGTGCGGTTGTTTGTGGGAGAAGTGCCGGTTCGTCAGGCCTTTGTTGTGAAACCGGGCGGTTCTGGTCCCTTTGTTGTGCTTAACACTCCGACGTTCGGGGGTTTCATCTGCGGAATTGCGGCCTTCCCTGAGATCTGACAGGCGGCTCTGAGAGAGGGGTTAATACGGAGCGCTGTCAGGATACGGGCTGGGTTCTGGTGCCGATGTGCTGCGGATCAGCAGCAGTGAAAGTCTCAGTAACGCTGCTGATAATTAGCAGTGTGCTTTATAGTGGAAGCTCCCCGGCGCTGCTTCGGCCTCGGAGGATTTGGTAGAGTTACGCATGAGTCACTCTCCCTATACGGGAGTCGGTCTCTCTCTTTACGGGACTCACTCTCCCTATACGGTAGTCAGTCTCCCTATACGGGAGTCGGTCTCTCTCTTTACGGGACTCACTCTCCCTATACGGGAGTTGGTCTCTCTCTTTACAGGACTCACTCTCCCTATACGGTAGTCAGTCTCCCTATACGGGAGTTGGTCTCTCTCTTTACGGGACTCACTCTCCCTATACGGGAGTTGGTCTCTCTCTTTACGGGACTCACTCTCCCTATACGGTAGTCAGTCTCCCTATACGGGAGTCGGTCTCTCTCTTTACTGGACTCACTCTCCCTATACGGGAGTCGGTCTCTCTCTTTACGGGACTCACTCTCCCTATACGGTAGTCAATCTCCCTATACGGGAGTCGGTCTCTCTCTTTACGGGACTCACTCTCCCTATACGGTAGTCAATCTCCCTATACGGGAGTCGGTCTCTCTCTTTACGGGACTCACTCTCCCTATACGGGAGTCGGTCTCTCTCTTTACGGGACTCACTCTCCCTATACGGTAGTCAGTCTCCCTATACGGGAGTCGGTCTCTCTCTTTACGGGAGTCAGTCTCTCTATACGGGAGTCGGTCTCTCTCTTTACGGGAGTCAGTCTCTCTATACGGGAGTCGGTCTCTCTCTTTACAGGAGTCAGTCTCTCTATACGGTACTCAGTCTCCCTATACGGTAGTCAGTCTCCCTATACGGTAGTCGGTCTCTCTCTTTACGGGAGTCGGTCTCTCTCTTTACGGGAGTCGGTCTCTCTCTTTACGGGAGTCGGTCTCTCTCTTTACGGGAGTCGGTCTCTCTCTTTACGGGAGTCGGTCTCTCTCTTTACGGGAGTCGGTCTCTCTCTTTACGGGAGTCGGTCTCTCTCTTTACGGGACTAAGTCTCTCCATACGTGAGTCAGTCTGGGCCTCCTCAGTCCAGAGCCTGGACACTAAAGACTACTGATATGGAACCTGAGAGAAAAAGAGAGAGAGCGAGAACAGAGGAGAGAGAAAGTGCAGAGGAAAGAGAGTGAGTGTGAGAGAGAAAGACAGACAGAAAAAGAGACAACAGAGGGCAAAGAATAAGAGAGAAAGAGGAAGGAGAGAGTAAGAGAGACTGAAGATGAGAACAGAGAAGAGACAGGGAGAGAGTCAGAGAGACACGGAGAGAGGAAAGAAAGAACAGGTGATAGATTGAGAGAGAGAAAGCATGCATGAGAGAGAAGGGTGAGAGAGTAATAGAGGCAGGGAGATAAAGAGAGATGGGGAAAGATAGAGGATGAGAGAGAGCGAGAGGAAGAAAGAGAGTATGAGTGAAAGAGAGAGAACGAAGGAGAGATAGAGAGATGGGGAGAGTAAAGCGAAAGAGAGAGCGGGCAGGAGAGTGAGAGCGAGGGATTTTGACAGACGGAGAGAAGTGTGAGATGGCCCGAGACATAATCAGTATGTAGGTGTGTGCTAGCGAGAGAACACAAAGGAGAGGAAGCAGCCAGAAAGAAAAGAAAAGAGGACGAGCAGAAAGGAAAGGGCAAACGGGCGAGGGAGGGAGGGAGAGCGGGGAGATGGAAGAGGGTGAGAAAGAGGGCGAGAGAGCGGGATGGGAGGGAAGGGTGTGAGAGATTGATGAGCAGGAGCGAGAAACTAATTCTCACTTCACTCTGAACTGGAAGATTAAGGGAGATTACGGAGATAGAGCGGGGGAGAGATGGAGCGATAACTTCCACTGTGCGCCACTGAGAGATCTTTTGAATGGCTAATACCCCAGGAGAAAGAGAGACGGTGACAGGGAATGAACGAGTGATAAAAGGATGGAGGAAGAGATAAAGAGGCTCTTGGCGGTGGACGTCTGGGAGGAAAGCGATGGCCTGCTTGTTTGTGGCTGGCGTGAGGAGGGGATGAAGGATGAGGTTTGACCTCTGACCCTTTGTTCTTCCTTAGCTCGAGATCCGGTCTGCTTTTAGCGCTCCTCTGAAAGTACCTGTGGACGCGCACACAGACCCCGCGCATGCAGAATCAAGGGGGATCCGCTGAAAGGACACGGCGGCAGACTCAATCCGTCATGCGGGATTACAGTGTAAGCTTCTCCACTGCGACGGATGCGGCCTTACTGGCGGCAGGGAGAGCCAAGCTGCACGGCTTTCCGAGAGACACGATGCCATCTCTGTGCTTCCGAGGTGGCGGATTCCTGCCCTAGGCTACGTTCACATTACGAGCCGTGCAGCCTGATTCCGATTTTGCGCTCGTATCCGATCTGTCTGCCATGGAGCTTCATTCTTAAGGGTTGGAAGACTGTGTTGGCATTACAAGCCGATCTCTCCGTCCTCTCCGCTTTCCTTCCGGAACGGACGCGTGTTGGTGTGCTCGTTTCTGGATGAGCTTCATCTTCCGTGTTCTGAGTGATTACTGCTGAGATCTGGGATTTGAATGCAGCAGGAATCTGTAGGCCCCGGACTTTTCACAAGTCAGTAGAAATTCCGGAGTTGCCTTCTATGACTGGGAGAACTAGAAGTTCCCTGAGCCATAGTCCTGTTCTGGTCCACATCACAGTGATGCCATAATAAACCCAGATTTGAAACGAGGCTATCGGCTAAACTGGGGCTTCATGGAATTCCTTAATCCTTAAATTCACGACCGAACAACTCCTCCCTCACATTAGCCATTTAGCTGTTGTTTTTTTTTTTCGGGAAAGGCGCCCGTCCCATAACGCTGGTGGAAACATGCGATGGCGGTTCGGGGTCATCTGGGGAAATGTTTAGAGATCCGTTATCCCGTATGTATCGGCTAAACTGATCCAGCTAGTACAGGAATCAAGACTGTGCTCATGCTACGAGCTTTATTTCCCCATGTAGACCATGTGCTCACATCCAGAGGTGGAGTAGGCTCAACCAATACTCCAGTGAAAGTACTGACGCTCGGGTAAAATACCTACTCCAGTAAAAGTACTGACGCTCGGGTAAAATACTCACTCCAGTAAAAGTACTGACGCTCAGGTAAAATACTCACTCCAGTGAAAGTACTGACGCTCAGGTAAAATACTCACTCCAGTAAAAGTACTGACGCTCAGGTAAAATACCTACTCCAGTGAAAGTACTGACGCTCAGGTAAAATACTCACTCCAGTAAAAGTACTGACGTTCAGGTAAAAAATACTCGCTCCAGTAAAAGT
The DNA here is from genome assembly GCA_024036415.1 of Prochilodus magdalenae. Taxonomy (NCBI): domain Eukaryota; kingdom Metazoa; phylum Chordata; class Actinopteri; order Characiformes; family Prochilodontidae; genus Prochilodus; species Prochilodus magdalenae. Next base: position 93,209 of record JAMWET010005420.1, on the reverse strand, counting down.
ACTGACGTTCAGGTAAAAAATACTCGCTCCAGTAAAAGTACTGACGCTCAGGTAAAATACCTACTCCAGTGAAAGTACTGACGCTCAGGTAAAATACTCGCTCCAGTAAAAGTACTGACACTCGGGTAAAATACTCACTCCAGTGAAAGTACTGACGCTCGGGTAAAATACTCGCTCCAGTAAAAGTACTGACGCTCAGGTAAAATACTCACTCCAGTAAAAGTACTGACGCTCGGGTAAAATACTCGCTCCAGTAAAAGTACTGACGCTCAGGTAAAATACTCGCTCCAGTAAAAGTACTGACGCTCAGGTAAAATACTCGCTCCAGTAAAAGTACTGACACTCAGGTAAAATACTCACTCCAGTAAAAGTACTGACGCTCAGGTAAAATACTCGCTCCAGTAAAAGTACTGACGCTCAGGTAAAATACTCGCTCCAGTAAAATACACGCTCGGGTAAAATACTCGCTCCAGTGAAAGTACTGACACTCAGGTAAAATACTCACTCCAGTCAAAGTACTACTGAAATACTGAGTAACTTCTAGAACTGCAGTTGAGCTTCTTAGCAACTCCAGCACCTATCAGGTCAGGTACTGAGCTCTGTATGGCTCTGGCTTCTTAATAATAATAATAATAATAATGATATTGTTATTATTATTATTATTATTAGTAGTAGTAGTACTTTATTTTTTATCATTATTACTATTATTGCTATTATCATTATTATATATATGTGTGTGTGTGTATATAGATATAATTTTCTTTTACAATAGAAATGACAAAGGTGAGAAATCTGACCAATCACAGCACAGTACAGATAATGAACTGATAATAATGATCTTTTTAGAAAAAAAACTATCTTGGCAGGTAAAGTGATCTCATATCTAGTTGATATATCTTAAAGTTTTCATTCTAACATTGTTTTAAGCTCATTTTAAGATTATTTTAAAAATCCAGAATTCTTAACTAGGCCAAATTTTCCCACTCTATTGACTTGATACAATCATGTTCTTTAAAAAAGCACAACTATGTCTCACTGCTACTTATTAAAATAAAATAACCTTGAAAATAGTTTTAAACATATATAACACCCAGATGATGACTTTACCAATATATCATTATCTTGCAGGGAGTGTGCTGAATATCTTGGCAGGTAAAATGATCTTAAAATTCTTTTTAGATAATTTAAGCATGATTTACTTCCATTTATTTTCATACATTTTTAACAAGTTCAAATGTCCTTACTAATTTGGCTGGAAAGCTGGCGAATTTCAAACATGGTTCACGCAAAATATAGGTCTTACTGCTACTAATTAAATTGTATACATTAATTACTAAAAAGAACTATTTAAAGTAAAAAACTTTTTGAAATAAATTAAATAATCTTAGACTAATCTTAGCTTTAAACAGTCACAAAATGAAAGAGGTAAGAGATCAACTACATGATTTTACTTGCCAGGATATCATTTTTGGAGGGAGTGTGCGAGTTTAACGGTCCTGTGACAATATTATTGTACTGTAATATTATATAAGACCACCACTTTCACTCTCTCTATGTTCACACTGCAAATAAGTGATATTGTAGATCTCCTATCTAGTTAAAATATCTTAAAATTCTAATTTTTAGATGGTTTTAAGCCATTTCTAAGATCATTTAACTTATTTTTTTAAGTTTTTTTGAACTTCTGTTTTTAAAGAATCTATGCAACCCAATTTTTTTCAAGCACATTTCTTAAAATAAGCAGCTTAGTCTTAAAATCATATTAAATTCCCATTGTAGCCTAATTTTAAGACCATTTAGGACTTTTTTTAACCTGTTTTAAGTGAAAATTGGATAATTTTTTTTTCTAAAAAGATTTTTTGCAGTTCATTATCTGTTCTGTGCTGTGATTGGTCAGATTTCTCACCTTTGTTATTTCTATTATAAAATTATATATATATATATATATATATATATATATATATATATATATATATACACATATATAATAATAGTAATAATAGATAGAAAATAATGATAAAAAAAAATATATATTTTTTTTAATAATTAATATAATAATAATTATTACTACTATTATTGTTATTATTATTATTATTATATTAAGAAGCCAGAGCCATTCAGAGCTCAGTACCTGACCTGATAGGTGCTGGAGTTGCTAAGAAGCTCAACTGCATTTCTAGAAGTTACTCAGTACTTCAGTAGTACTTTTACTGGAGTGAGTATTTTACCTGAGCATCAGTACTTTTTTTCAGCACATTTCCTAAAATAAATGAAATTTTAACATGCTTATATCGTGAGAAGCAAAAACAATCATCTGTAAATAAGATAAGTAATTTTACAGCGATCGCAGAATGAGAATTCTAAGATTTATCTACTAGATATAAGATTTTTTACTTGCCCAGATACCCTCCTCTGCAGTGCAGGCTTGAAGGGTGACCATGGTGCCCAGTCTGCCGGTTGGTTGTGATTGTAATGACTCATCACACGGATGGTTGGTGGCCTTGAACTAATCTACAGGAGGTTCAGGCTCCATGTAATTAATCTACACTCACCTATAAACACACCTGGGCTTCAGCGTACTGGGTAGTTTGTTCTGTTTCTGAGCCTGGGCTCGTATTTGCCGGCCTGACTGCCGAACATTGAGATGTTTACAAGTTCATGCGAGTCCAAGTGGAGTCTGGAGTCTCTGAGGTGCGAGCGTGAGCGGAGTCTTTATTAGAGAATTTAGAATATTGTTTACTCTTGTTATTAGCTGCAGGCCAAAGAGCAAACCTCCATTAAAGACCTGTCAGAGTCGCCACAGCTGCAAATAACAGGCCTCCCACTGTAGAGAGCGTGCTGTCCAATCAGAAGGACCCTTAAACGGGTTTCACAACAAACTCTACAGATACAGAACACGGGCTTTAAAACAGGGCTGGATTTGTCTGATGCACTAACTAATCACGTCACCATCCTGTAGATGAGGTCACATGTATAAACAAACAAAAGTATACATGTATCCAGGGTGGTCAGTATAGGTCACCTGTAGGGACCCCATGAGATTAAGGGAATGATTAAGCTTTCCAGATCTTTTAAGGGTTTACCTTCGTCACCGTGGGCTTTTAAGGGTTCGGCTATCAATTAGGCACGAGTCAAGACCGGTGTCTGGACATATCGAGTCCGAGACTGACGCCTGGACACTTCGAGTCAGAGACTAATGCCTGGACACCTTGAGTCCGAGACTAATGCCTGGACACCTTGAGTCCGAGACTAATGCCTGGACACATCGAGTCCAAGACTAATGCCTGGACACCTTGAGTCCGAGACTAATGCCTGGACACCTTGAGTCCGAGACTAATGCCTGGACACCTTGAGTCCGAGACTAATGCCTGGACACCTCATATTCGAGACTAATGCCTGGACACCTTGAGTCTGAGACTAACGCCTGGACACTCTGAGTTCGAGACTAATGCCTGGACACTCTAAAACCGAGACTAACGCCTGGACACTCTAAAACCGAGACTAACGCCTGGACACTCTGAGTCTGAGACTAACGCCTGGACACTCTGAGTCCGAGACTAACGCCTGGACCCTTTGAGTCCGAGACTAACGCCTGGATACTCTGAGTCCGAGACTAACGCCTGGACACTCTGAGTCCGAGACTAACGCCTGGACACCTTGAGTCCGAGACTAATGCCTGGACACCTCATATTCGAGACTAATGCCTGGAAACCTTGAGTCTGAGACTAACGCCTGGACACTTTGAGTTCAAGACTAACGCCTGGACACTCTGAGTTCGAGACTAACGCCTGGACACTCTGAGTTCGAGACTAACGCCTGGACACTCTAAAACCGAGACTAACGCCTGGACACTCTAAAACCGAGACTAACGCCTGGACACTATGAGTCCGAGACTAACGCCTGGACACATCGAGTCCGAGACTAACGCCTGGACACTCTGAGTCCGAGACTAACGCCTGGACCCTTTGAGTCCGAGACTAACGCCTGGACACTCTGAGTCCGAGACTAACGCCTGGACACCTTGAGTCCGAGACTAATGCCTGGACACCTCATATTCGAGACTAATGCCTGGAAACCTTGAGTCTGAGACTAACGCCTGGACACTTTGAGTTCAAGACTAACGCCTGGACACTCTGAGTTCGAGACTAACGCCTGGACACTCTGAGTTCGAGACTAACGCCTGGACACTCTAAAACCGAGACTAACGCCTGGACACTCTAAAACCGAGACTAACGCCTGGACACACTAAAACCGAGACTAACGCCTGGACACTTTGAGTCCGAGACTAACGCCTGGACACTTTGAGTCCGAGACTAACGCCTGGACACTTTGAGTCCGAGACTAACGCCTGGACACTTTGAGTCCGAGACTAACGCCTGGACACTCTGAGTCCGAGACTAACGCCTGGACACTCTGAGTCCGAGACTAACGCCTGGACACTCTGAGTCCGAGACTAACGCCTGGACACTCTGAGTCCGAGACTAACGCCTGGACACTCTGAGTCCGAGACTAACGCCTGGACACTTTGAGTCCGAGACTAGCTGCTCTGTGCTGGATATCTGCTCCTTAGTGACCGCTTCATCATTCTGAATGTAACCAGTCAGGTCTTTCATGTTTGGCCCAGATTGGGTTGCGTGTTATTGGATGGTGGTATTGTTTATTCTGCGTTATTAACAGCAGCTCGAGCTGCAGGAGCGACGTGAGCATCTGTAAAGCAGGCAGTACAGCTCGGATGTGCGCTGAGGAAAACCTCTCTGGTGTTCCCCTCTGAATTATGCAGCGTTCGGTGGTGTCGGAAACTGGGAAAATCCCTTTTTATATTTACAACTGGTAAACTCTTCTGGATCGTAGACGACGCACGACTTGTGAAGTGTGACATAACCTTTAACCTTTCACACAAGCGGAAACGGCTCCAGTGAATGTGAAACATATGTCTGTAGGACCCGCTATGGATGACGGGGCTATAAATCCCTGTGGGGTGTGAGTGACGGATCCATAGATTGGGAAGAGGTGCTACAGTGCAGGGAATGTCTCGTTCCATGTGTGGAAAATGGCTCCAGAGCAGATGTTAATGCTTGGCTAAAAGGAGGGACTGCATGTGGGCGTGGCCAAAGACCATAGTGTGAAGGAAGTAGCTGAATCTGCAGGTGTATGGAAGCGTACGATCATACGGGTCTATTTAAAAACTTCTTATTGGTGTTTTTGGTGGTGTAGGTGATGTTGGTGGTATTGATGGTGTTGGTGGTATTGGTGTTTTGGTGGTGTAGGTGATGGTGGTATTGGTGGTGTTGATGGTGTTGGTGGTATAGGTTTTGTTGGTAGTGTTGGTGGTATTGATGGTGTTGGTGGTATTGATGGTGTTGGTGGTATTGGTGGTGTTGGTGGTGTTGGTGGTATTGGTGTTGGTGGTGTTGGTGATGTTGGTGGTATTGGTGGTGTTAGTAGTGTTGTTGGTGGTTTGTGGTATTGATGGTGTTGGTAGTATTGGTGGTGTTGGTGGTATTGGTGATGGTGGTGTTGGTGAAAGGTTCACAGCTTGTTCAGGAACCTGATGGCTTGTGGGTAGAAACTGTTCATTAGCCGGTGTGTTCTGGCCTGGATGCTGCGGTACCTCCTGCCTGATGGCAGTATGGTAAACAGGCCAACTGACCAAGTCTTTGATGGAAGAGTGTCTGAACACTGATGTGGGCTACATCCAGAAACTCGTCCAGTACATGCACGGTCCAATATCATTGGACACTCAACAATCTCAGGGCTGATCTTTTGTGAGCCCATGCAGTTTAGGAAGAGTCCTGAATCCGGTCAGGAAGTGGTGGTCTGTAAGTCCAGTACTCAGTACCCAGCAAAGGCTCATTATCTAAGGACACTATTGAGTCCTGGACGAGGCCTGGGCTGGCTAGTAGGTCCGACAGGCCCAACCCTTATTAGCCGCTAAGCTAGCTATCAGCTACTAATAAGCTAGGAATAGCCCATCCGTGGTTTTCCATATAATTCCTGAATAATGAGCCCCAGGATGTGGGATTCTGAGGGATTAAAGCAGGAGTGCACATGTACCGTCAGAGAGGAGGAGATCTAAAAGCGCTTCAGAGATGCTTTCAGCGTGAGGCGGCCTTTATGCTCCGCTCTCACGGCCTCCTAGCGCTCTCACCATGGCTGCTCTAAGCCGCGCCATCCTCTGCTCACAGCGGGGCCAGTGGTTTGAATCTCTGCCTCGGCGTGGTGACCTTGGGCAGCTGTTTGGATGGCATGGCATGGCAGGAGGAGGAGGAGGAGTGCTGCGTGACCTCTCGGAAATCCGCGACAGAGTTACAGCCTCTCTGGATCCGAGCCCTGATATACGACCCCTCCAAAGCCCCGGCTAATACATCAGCTAACGGCTAGCCGCGCACCCGCTAAAATACTGCTGGTGGGAGTACATCAGCAGAGCAGGCGCACTGTACAGCTCCCCCCGGCATAAAAATAAATTTATCCTCTACATAACGTTACACGAGCCCGACCCGCAGAGTCCGCCCAGGCCCGTAAATCTGCACCCAAATCAAACTAATAAAAACACTGAGCTAACTAAAGCCAGGCACCTGCGGCTTATTGAAATACAAGAACATCAAACAAACACAGCCTGGTTCGGTACAACAGGGACCAAACCCAGCTCCTAAATCTGCTCCCTGGTAAAGCCACTAAAGGAATAAAGAGCCAGGCAAATAAAAGCAGCAGGCTATTAGAGCGTCTCATAACACCGAGCTAACTACATCTACTGTAACACTGCCGGCTGGAATCTGCCCTGGGGCCCAGTTCACTCCAAATTAATACTCCACAGCATAACAGCACCGGGCAGGCCCGACCCATACCGTCCTCTTAATAAGCAGGGTCCAGGGAACCGAGCTGACCGCATCACTTCCTGGCCGCCTGCGTCGGTTCAGATGGGCTGACCTTAGTCGAGCGTCTGCGGTGCATGTCTGCTGTCAGTCATACAATCTTATCATGTCTGTTTCTCCCATCCCCTCTCTCTCTCTCTCTCTTTCTCTTTCATTCTCTCTCTCTCCCTCTTTCTCTCTCTCTTTCATTCTCTCTCTTTCACTCTCTCTCATTCTCTCTCTCTCTATCTGTCTCTCACTCGCCCTCTCTCTTTCACTCTCTCTCTCTCTCTCTCTCACACTCTTTCTCTCTCTCTCACTCTCTCTCTCTCTCTCTCTCTCACTCTCTCTCTCTCTCTCTCTCTCTCTCTCTCTCTCTCTCTCTCTCTCTCTCTCTCACTCTCTCTCTCTCTCTCTCTCTCACACTCACTCTCTCTCTCACTCTCTCTCTCTCTCTCTCTCTCTCTCTCACACACACTCTCTCTCTCTCTCTCTCTCTCTCTCTCTCTCTCTCTCTCTCTCTCTCTCTCTCTCTATCTCACACACACTCTCTCTCTCACTCTCTCTCTCTCACTCACACTCTCTCTCACTCACACTCTCTCTCTCTCTCTCTATCTATCTATCTATCTATCTATCTATCTATCTATCTATCTCTCTCTCTCTCTCTCTCTCTCTCTCCTCACACACACTCTCTCTCACTCTCTCTCTCTCTCTCTCACACACACTCTCTCTCACTCTCTCTATCTCACACACTCTCTCTCTCACTCTCTCTCTCTCTCTCACACACACTCTCTCTCACTCTCTCTCTCTCTCTCTCTCTCACACTCTCTCTCTCTCTCACTCTCACTCTCTCTCTCTCTCTCTCTCTCTCTCTCTCTCTCTCTCTCTCTCTCTCCCTCTCACACTCTCTCTCTCTCTCTCTCACTCGCTCTCTCTCTCACTCTCTCTCTCTCTCTCTCTCTCTCTCTCTCTCTCTCTCTCTCTCTCTCTCTCTCTCTCTCTCTCTCTCTCTCTCTCTCTCTCTCTCTCTGTCAACACCTACACACACTCACTCAAAATTCAGCTCCAATGCCCGCGCAGTGAAACCTCCAGACGAGTGAAACACACCATGCTGGAGAATAAAGGAGGAGGGATGAAGAAACAAACTGACCCACATTATATATTAAGTAAGAAAGAGGAACAACGCGCGTCTAAGATCGGGGCACAATCATTAGAATCACAGAACCAGTGTCAGCGGCACGCTAAAGCAGAATGAGGAGACCCGCAGAAAATGAAAGTCACCCGGAGAGAGAGAGATGTATGGTAATGAGGCAGGGGCTCTGCGACTTCAACAAGGCGGATTAAAAAACTGTGGCAGATGAGGCTTGAAGGCCTGCGTGCGCTGTGGCGGCTTGCGACGCTGCACTCCCGGGAAGCCACCGTCATGTGGAAACAAATGGCAACACCTCAGCGATTAGCCGTCTGAGCTCAGCGTTCGGTGCAAACCTACCAGAACCGCGCTCCGAAGGGGTTAGGAGCTGTGTACCGGAAAAGCCTAGGGGCATATAGGCTAGGCGAGACGGAAGGCACCGGGAAACAGGCCTTCCTACAGCGCTGTGAAAAAGTCTGAACCTAAAGCAGAACGGCCACCAGCTTTTAAGAGCATGGTCACATAAGCTCACCGCACAGCTAGCTAGTCAGCTCGTGTGTTTAGGGTGGTAGTACCTTCAGGCTCCTGCAGATGGCGCTGTACGAGGATGTGGCTATAAACCCCTGTGGGGTGTGAGTGACGGGATCCATAGATTGGGAAGAGGTGCTACAGTGCAGGGAATGTCTCGTTCCATGTGTGGAAAATGGCTCCAGAGCAGATGTTAATGATTGGCTAAAAGGAGGGACTGCATGTGGGCGTGGCCAAAGACCATAGTGTGAAGGAAGTAGCTGAATCTGCAGGTGTATGGAAGCGTACGGTCATACGGTTTACCAGCAGTGGATAAAAAATTATTTGATATGCCAAGATGGGTGTCATACGTCTCGGTATGGAGCTGTAGAGGTTCCTGATGGAGTCCTGTGATGATCCATCCCATGCAGCTTGAACATCCTCACACAGTTCCTGCAGATGGTGCGGTAGGGGTGGAGGTGGAGGGACACCAGGCCTTCTGGACGTGTGACTACACACGGTTCATCTTGGTGCTGACCACGGTGCCTCCACACACGGATTCGTTGGGCGTCTCCACCAAGACTAAAGCGGGACTCGTCACTGAAGATGACCCACTGCCATTCTGAGTCACTCCATGACAGTCTGGTACGACACCACTGCAGTCTTTGGTGACGGTGACGTGGTGTTAAGGACAGTCGTGGTAACGGTCTGTGTGCATGTAGTCCTGCGTGGTGCAGCCGTCTGCCGATGGTGCTGCACCAACAGGACGACTCATGGAGGACACCACTGCTCGCTGGATGTCTGTAACGGTGGCTTATAGATCCTTTCCAGCTGTATGGAGCAGGGTAAACGCTCCCCAGCAGCATCACACAGAGGAATTCTGAAAGAGGAAGAAGGTTATTGAATGTACTAGTCTGGAAAAGGTCACAAGGCCATTTGTAAGGCTCCAGCTAATCACAGCGCCAGTCATAGTGCCAAAGCGGACAGCCATCCAAAATTCCTTCAGGCTTCCACAAACCCAGCCGAACCTGCAGGTCTCACTCACCTGAGGTAAAGTCTGGGCACCCTCTGCCTCACATTGACCAAAAGGGTACCTTAATGACCCCCTAGTCATCTGGAATAATGTTCCGTGAATGCTTTTGGGAAGACATGGGCCCTGATACACCAGCTGTGAAACATGGTGGTGGTAGTATGACCCAGTAGGAATGCTATGCTGCCTCAGGGACTGGTTGACTGGCTAGGAGGACTTCCAGTTATTAGTCCGTGATCTGAAGCTCAAGAGCAATTTAGTGACCCAGGAAGACAGCGATCTGTAGCACATGAGTAAACAGAGTACAATCCATCTCCGGAATGCTCGGATACAAGAAAATTAGGTTTTGCAGTGTGCCTAGTCAAAGTTCCTGAACCCAATCGCTTTGCTGGGACCTTAAAGCAATCCTGCAGGGAAGCATGGGCCAGAATTCCTCCACAGTGATGTAAAGGCATTCGGGGGTGGGACATACTTCGGCACGTTCTCCTCGTCTTATATAGGAGGATCTGAAACCCCCTGGTGTGGGAAGTGTGCAAAAACAGGAATTCATTATGTGATTATAGTTCCATGTATGTACGAAGATTAGCTTCTCCGTGCTAGGCCCCGGCCTTGTGTCCGGAATCACAAGCCTGGCTTAAGGCTCTAGTTGGGCGAACGCTTTTTCCCGGTACTGTACATCCTCCGCCAACGCGCTTCTGGTGACCTATTGGAGCTGTTAAATCTGTGCTTAGCGTCTTAAAGATCCACAGAGACTATTATGAGATTAAGTCTGCGCTTGCTTGGTCAATAAAACCACCATGAGGATATCGGCCCATTTCTCTGATCGCTCTCACAATAGCACGTGAGCTAGCATGGGAAGCAGGAATAGCAATCGATAGCAGAAAAGCTAACAGCTCACAACACCGAATGCTAATCAATGAAAAGTTTATGCAGGGGTATTAGCCTTTTAGCTTAATCTCTTTCTTTCCACATGGCTCTATGGGGGAGGTTTAAAGGCCTCGAAGGGCGTCTTGGCGGGCGCGTACCTGACCTGACACGGCAGCCGGACGGGTTTTTCTGTGACGTAGCTCGTTAGGCAGCTGACGCAGCGTGGGCGAGGGCACGTGAGAAGCGCTATGCTAATATCCTCGCTGGTGTATATAGCGTTGCTACTCGTATGGCGCACAGGGGGTTTCGAGGTCAGTGGGAAAGAACAAATTTAGCAGCGCAGTCACAGAGGGGCCCTCAGGCCCAACACACAACCAAAACAGACTTTAGAGCTGATTAGCATAGCGCTCTGCTGAACTAGCATTCATCCCGAGCGGGCTGCTTCCAGTCCGTTAGCACAAACGGCACCGCCGGCCATCGTGGGTCCCAGCAGCACGTCGTGGACCCGAGGCGGTGGCGTGATACGGGAAGGGCTTGATATGGAGAGAGGGAGCGCGTGAGAGAGGGAACAGCAAACAGCCGAATTGGAACGTGCTCGCATCAGACGACGAGACGTGGGGTTCGCTTTGAGGAGGGAGAGTGAGACTAGCCAAGAAACAGAGACGGCTAAAGCCTATTGATCTGTGTCTGTTACAGAGGACATGCCCTGTAGAAGCAGCTCTTTCTTCCCCCTCCCCTTCAGAGCTTGTGGAGATAAGAACTGAAGACTTTAATAAAATGAAAGAGTTTGGTTAAACCACAAATTGACTCGAGCGATTTTAAAGGGAATTATTAGGTGTCATTATTCTGTCTCTTTCAAGCCGCCTGATTGAGTCTTCGTCTGTTCTCGAGGCTTTTAGTGCTGGAAATATTCAAATTCCATCACTAACCTTGGACCATTTGGGTTCGCTCAGCTCGAAAATATATCTCCCGCTCGTCCGGTTGAGCTGTTGCTCGGCAGGACCGCCCTTGAAAGGTAAAGCGAGAGAAAGACGGAGGTGCAGATGCTTTTTACCTGACAGCTTTCCCTCCCTTGCATTAGAACGGAAAACGAGTTCTTGAGAAAACACGAAACAAGAGGCGAAATAATACCACGTAGCTTCTAGTCTTCAAAGGTTAATGCATTATTAGCGTCTGTGTGACTCGGGCTGCATCTGAACGAGTCGGCGAGGAACCCTGAAGGGGTTCAGAGAAGGCCTAATGATTTCTAGGGATTAAAAATTCATGTCAAAATGTAATTTTCAGTTCATTTTTATTTCATAGAATCATCATGCTCGAGTTTAAACTCCGCAAATGTTGTGCAAAGCTCCTATTTCATCGCCAAAACAAATGACTTCCAATTTTGGAAGCCCTGAATGAAAAACTGCCCTGTGAGGACGCACTTATTTCAGCCATAGTATCCACGTAGATAAGGCAAAGCTAGGTCTCCCATGGGTTAGGCCTTCAGGGACTAGGAAGATTAACTACCAGAGTAGTTAGGCAGCGACACCAGAGCCAACTAATCATGCTGTCCTTTCCAGTGGGTGGGGTCAGTTTTATCACTCTAGGCCTCCAGAAAGCCGTAACTTAACCAGGGCTATTCATTCTTAACCAAAACGTGTCCTAACGTCTTCAATTGTTGTGTACACCGAGCTGCAGCGTGGTTATTAGAGTCCTTTGTGGATTCCATGGTCCCCTACCTTTTTAATAGGGTGGATGCTGATTGGGTAACTTCTCTACACATCCATCAAACCACAGAAAACCAGCCCACTGAACCTCGTTTTAACAAAACATGCCGTTCAACCCAGAAACCATAACGAAACGCTGCACAGTGTTGTGAGATTGAACGTACCCCACGTATCAGTGCGAACCCCGTGTATCAGCTCGGCGCCGGTCACTGTATTACTTTAACAAACAAAGTGAAACACTTGAAAAACTTCAAATAAAAATAGAGAACAAGCAGCCAAAGCATGTTCACGTGTCCCTGCATTAGCGTAGCGCTAACATACTATTAGAAACCCCATTACAGAAGCTAGTAAACGTTAGCATTGTCTCAGAAATTAGCGGTGCACATTTTCTTGTTTCAGTACGACAGGCTACATGACGCTAACACCTCAATATAGAGAAAACGTGCTAACAGGATATTCTGCTAACGCAGGAAAGCTAACTCGTCCCCTTTTTACTAAAGCTGGGACTGTCCCCGAAAATGTCCTTGTGAATTAAACACACAGCGGACAGTCAGAGGAAAGACCTGCGGCAGAGCAGATGGGAACACTCCACCGGAAGCTAGGAATTGTCCATTAGGTCCACACCAGGACCCGAACGTCTTTTCAGGACATGAGGTAACCACAGGGGTCAAAGCAGGGGTGGTTTCGGGACTTGAGTCGTACTACCAGGTGATGGAAGGTGTCGGATTTGGACGGACATCACTCATATAAGACGTAGAGTGTAGACTGATAGCAGCTGTGCTAAACTATCAGTTGGCCTCACCGTAGTTTATTACAGTACAGCCAAACTACACCGAACCGGAGCTGCCCCCCTGTTTACTCCTCAGATAAAAACCTTAGGTGTTTAATGACGTGCTGAGGAAAGAGAGGACCGTGTTCCAGCATTGCCGATAATGGTATAGTAATCGACCTCAGACGTGGTGCCCTGCGGGATGATTGCGAATTTCAGCCCTTGTGAAAAAACACAAGCCTTTCACACACGCGGACACTCGGGGCTGGCAGGCTTATGGAGTCCGAGATTCCGGGAGCCGTTCTGGAAAATGTCAGCCGCTGTTTTGAAAGGATCAGATAGCTTTTTGATGTCGAGAGCCACTGATGCGGAAGAAGAAGAAAGGCACTCTTGATGGGCATCAGGTGTAATTTCTGCAAATGTCTCTGCTCTCGCACCACCTCCTCTCGGGCAACTCGCTGCCTCGAGACGCTCGCCTTGACTTCCACCCGTCCTCCTGGCTTAAAGAGACCGGTGACGGCACGCTCCCTGTACTTTGCCTTCCGCTTGGTGTCTGGAACAGCACTATGAAAGGTCTTGTTCCTGTTTAGTACCAAAGATAAACTGAGTGGTAACATTAGCGGTTCTCGGTCCAGGCTCCGGAGGAAACAGATGCCCGGCTTACCACATAGGTTCACGAGTCTCTTAATACTATTCCGAGTCGTGTCTTGAGGCACTAAGTCAGTCGTCGCTGAGGTGTCAGTCTATGTCAGATTGGTCGTCTCTGAGGTGTGAGTCTATATCAAGTCTGTCAGGGTTTCCACATATGTCCACAAGTCTCTTAATACTATTCCAAGTCGTGTCTTGAGTCATTGAGTCAAGTCGGGAGTCTCTCTGTTGTCATACCAAGTCATATATGACCCTGAGGTGAGAGCGTGAGTCGAGACGTCTGAGGTGTCAGTTCAGGTCGTCTCTGGAGTCTCTGAGGTGTGAATCCGAGTCGTCTCTGGAGTCTCTGAGGTGTGAATCCGAGTCGTCTCTGGAGTCTCTGAGGTGTAAATCCGAGTCGTCTCTGGAGTCTCTGAGGTGTGAATCCGAGTCGTCTCTGGAGTCTCTGAGGTGTGAATCTGAGTCGTCTCTGGAGTCTGAGGTGTGAATCTGAGTCGTCTCTGGAGTCTGAGGTGTGAATCCGAGTCGTCTCTGGGGTGTGAATCCGAGTCGTCTCTGGAGTCTCTGAGGTGTGAATCCGAGTCGTCTCTCTGGAGTCTCTGCGGTGTGAATCCGAGTCATCTCTGGAGTCTCTGCGGTGTGAATCCGAGTCATCTCTGGAGTCTCTGCGGTGTGAATCCGAGTCATCTCTGGAGTCTCTGAGGTGTGAATCCGAGTCATCTCTGGAGTCTCCGAGGTGTGAATACGAGTCATCTCTGGAGTCTCTGAGGTGTGAATCCGAGTCATCTCTGGAGTCTCTGAGGTGTGAATCCGAGTCATCTTTGGAGTCTCTGAGGTGTGAATCCGAGTCATCTTTGGAGTCTCTGAGGTGTGAATCCGAGTCATCTCTGAGGTGTGAACCCGAGTCATCTTTGGAGTCTCTGAGGTGTGAATCCGAGTCATCTTTGGAGTCTCTGAGGTGTGAACCCGAGTCATCTTTGGAGTCTCTGAGGTGTGAATCTGAGTCAGTTCTGGAGTTTCTAAGGTACAAGTCAAAATCAGGTCTGGAGTCCGAGGTGTGAGTTTTAGTCAAGTCTTAAGTCTAGGAGTTGCGACTCTGAGCCAAGTCTCTGATCCCTGAGGTGTGTGTTTGGTGAAGTGTAACTGAGGTTCCAGTCCAGGTAAAGTCAGTGAGGTGTTAGTCTGAGATATGAGGGTGAGTCCAAGTCAAGTCGAGTCAGTCTTTAGCTGCAAGTCTGGGGCAGTCTTTAAGTCTCTGAGAAGCTAATGTGAGTCATTCCTGGAGCCTGTAAGGAGCGAGTCTTAGTCGAATCTCAGCTCATTAAAGGTGAAGTTTAGCGCTCCACTTTATTACCCATTAAATCACACCTGCTATATTTACAGAGGACACACGGCAGGGCACACGGCACATGGCACAGCCTTTTCAGATGCCCCGATGATGGCATGAGCGTCCTAGTCAGTCTACATTTCCCCCTTTGCCCAAATGCATTTGATCAGCCCAGACATGCATGGTGTCCAAAAGCTAATGTCGCTAGCCAGTAATGGAAACTTAATGACGCTTATACCAATTTAGCATTGTGCTAAGTGCCAGCCTACATCATCACAAACTTGCCTCCAACCATATTGAGTTTTGGACTTGCTTATGTGGTTTCTGACACTGAGAGATCTGACGCTAGCTAAACACGCTGGCCGCTAATGTTCTCAGCAACACAACATGCTAATACGACCTAGCAGCTTGTGGTTTGGGGGAAATGTGTGACGGCTGCTGATTGCTGAGGTTTCCACTTCCACGACTCGTTAGCCAGCCTCATAGCTCGGGCGCTAACGTATAGGGGACGCCAAACGAGTGGTTCCACTTGTGCTAAGTGGATAACCGAACTCCTGAAAGTCTTTGAAGGGCGACGCTGATGAGCTGAATGATTTTTGATGGAGTGGGTTAAACTCGGCACGTCCCGAAAGAGCACACGTGTATATCCTACAGGCACAGATGCTTTGTTTCTCTACCAGGCTTAGCATTTGGTCTTCCGTAGCCCGTGATGAATTATTAATGGCGCAGGATGGAGGCGAATGCTGATTAAGTGATGCTAATGAGCTACATATATTAGCGGGGTCAGAGCAGGGGCACTTATGCATTTGCCTTACTGTATAGTCCAATCACTGTCAGCTGGAATCAGATTACTCGTGTCAGGCTTTCCGAGGCAGGCCTTGCGAGGCGGATTGTCGGATGGCCCCCCTCCGAATGATGTGCGGGTTGGGGATTTGTTTACATCTCCCACTGCTGTCCGTTTGATCTGCTGATCCTGGGGCTGCTGTTTCCTGCCCTTCACCCTCCTCCTCCTCCAAATCCCCGTCTTGTCCCGAGCTCCGGTACACGGTTTTAAGTCCAACTTTGTCTTTTGTGCCAACCGTTTTCCACGCTAAGCTGTCCGGTGGGAGCCGCCCTGAAGAGGACTTAGCCTGGGCACTTAGCAAAACGAGGAAATCGTCAGGATTATAGGCTCTCGCGCTCTCTCTCTCTCTCGCCTTTGTACTTGTTTGCTTTTTCGGCGTGTCCCGAGAGAACCCCTGGGGGTGACGTAGCGCATGCACATGCGAGCCGTCGCTGTAGCGGTTCCTCCTCAGGTAAAGTAGGACCGTGGGAGGATGAAATCTCTCCACTTATTTACCCCACCCCTTATTTTGCTGAGGAACAAAAAAAACCCGGGCTGACGTGGGGTCCCTCGGCGTTTGTACATAACCCCCCCCAAACCCTGCTCCAGTGCTCTTAGATCTCCTGTCTTGCCTTAATGCCTCTGTGAGGCGGAAAGGGCCGCGCCTTCCAAAGTCATTCCCGCGCTCGCAGCGGGACGCGCCTCCACTTTGTGCATATTTGTCGGAAGAATGGGCCTTTCTTTCCTCGCCCTCCAGCGCCGTAGTAAAGAAGAGCGAGTCAGCCCTCCTCTCCTTTATCTCCCTCTTCCTCTCTCCTCCGCCGGGTCCAGGAAAAGCGTCCCAGGAGCATTTACAGCGGGAAAAGGTGACGGAATAACAAAGCCAGGTTTATTTACTCATGTGCTCCGAGTGTGGGAGAAAGTTTCCTAGCACGAGAGTGCTCACCGGAGTGTGCGGCGCCTTTGTGTGCCGTGTGAAATGGAGAGGAGGTGCGGGTGTGCGTCTGAATGGGAGCTGTTTATGTAGCTACTTCCTGTTCCAGGATAAATGCATGTGTATGTGTGCGGAATGAAAGAGTAGAGGCAGTTCTGCGAGACAATGCTTCCACGCCACTGTGTTATGCATGAATAGGGAGACAGGCAGCCGGAGAGAAACCGCGGAGACGGATCGTGATTAAAATTTTCAGTCTCGTTAAGTTGGTGACAGCCTTCGCCGCGCCGCTCGGCACTCTCGCCGATCGATGGCGAGGTATCTGCCTCCAATACTAACGAACCAAGAGATCGTTTGAGTTCGGGGCCCGGGGAAGGGAAAAATTAATTAAGATATTTATGGCCTCAATTAATCAGTTCACTGAGATACTCCTGGAGGTCCGCAGGGTGCACCGGGCACGGCAGGAGGCACGAGAGGTGTGCTATAGCAATTACACATTCTTATGTCCACACCTTCCGCTCACACACACACCCCACACCGGCTAGAGCTGTGATCAGGCCTGGAACGTTTATCCCGGCCCGCAATTAGCATGAGAGCGCTCCAACAGAACCAAGCTTAGAACCTGAACCTCGATCAGAACCTGTCTACTGCCAACACAGTTCTGCCCATATCTGACTCTACACCAACACAGTTCTGCCCATATCTGACTGTAGACCAACACAGCTCTGCCCATACCTGACTCTACACCAACACAGCTCTGCCCATACCTGACTCTACACCAACACAGGTCTGCCCATATCTGACTCTACACCAACACAGGTCTGCCCATATCTGACTCTACACCAACACAGTTCTGCCCATATCTGACTCTACACCAACACAGTTCTGCCCATATCTGACTCTACACCAACACAGTTCTGCCCATATCTGACTCTACACCAACACAGTTCTGCCCATATCTGACTCTACACCAACACAGTTCTGCCCATATCTGACCCTACACCAACACGGTTCTGCCCATATCTGACTCTACACCAACACAGTTCTGCCTATATCTGACTGTAGACCAACACAGTTCTGCCCATATCTGACTCTACACCAACACGGTTCTGCCCATATCTGACTGTAGACCAACACAGTTCTGCCCATATCTGACTGTAGACCAACACAGTTCTGCCCATACCTGACTCTACACCAACACAGTTCTGCCTATATCTGACTCTACACCAACACGGTTCTGCCCATATCTGACTCTACACCAACACGGTTCTGCCCATATCTGACTCTACACCAACACGGCTCTGCCCATATCTGACTCTACACCAACACGGCTCTGCCCATATCTGACTCTACACCAACACGGCTCTGCCCATATCTGACTCTACACCAACACAGCTCTGCCCATATCTGACTCTACACCAACACGGTTCTGCCCATATCTGACTCTACACCAACACAGCTCTGCCCATATCTGACTCTACACCAACACGGTTCTGCCCATATCTGACTCTACACCAACACGGTTCTGCCCATATCTGACTCTACACCAACACGGTTCTGCCCATATCTGACTCTACACCAACACGGTTCTGCCCATATCTGACTCTACACCAACACAGTTCTGCCTATATCTGACTCTACACCAATACAGTTCTGCCCATATCTGACTCTACACCAACACGGCTCTGCCCATATCTGACTCTACACCAACACGGCTCTGCCCATATCTGACTCTACACCAACACGGTTCTGCCCATATCTGACTGTAGGCCAACACAGTTCTGCGTCTTACACGCCACCTCCAAGAGAGCCTGATGGGCCTCGGTATCTCCGGGTGGGCAGGATCCTTGCCCCCTCTGTCACTCCTTGTGGTGCTAGTCAGTGCTGGGGTCTGTTAGCTGACAGAACAGCGTTGGTAGTTAGCGTTGTCTGCAATGCGTGCTAAGCTATCCAGTAATGTAAGCCTATGCTAGTCTTCATCCTTGTATGGCACCTTATGATGGGGAGGCGTAGCTGGCGGGTGGAGCTGCACAGGAGTGAAATGAGTGAGCAGAAAGAATAAAGGAGGCAGAAACCCAACGCAGGCTGGAGTTTAAAACTGGGAGATGGGCCACGTACCACCCAAACGCGGAACCAGAGCCTAACCTGAGCTCGACAAGAGATGCTGACTGATCAGAACCGGACCTGACATGAGTAACACACACATGCACGTCCGATTGAACAGGAGCCGATCCGTACTCCTCTAACCGCACACTCTCCGACACGCTCACCCTGAACAGGACCTGCGCTGATTCCACTTAACAGCCTGAGGGAAGGCGCGCGCTGAAAGGAGTGTCAAACACTGTCACGTCCGCACACGCACGCACACACCCTCCCACACACACACAATCAGGCATGGGTACGCTCCGACGGTGGCTGTGACAGTGTCGACACGCTGGCTCAGTACGTGCCCCCAGCTAGTTAACCAGGTGCCCATGACAGCCAGGCAGTCCACCCACCAGCATGTTCTGCCAATAAAGCGGCCGAGGACTGAACCACCAGCGTGATGGTGCTCTAATAGGTATGCTGAGCTTGAAGCGTGCTGAGCCGTGCCCATCCTGGATAGTGTTCAGCTTGTGTCCGTGAAACTTGGCGTCCGCAGTAGCTTTATGCTTGGGTGCGTCTAAAAGAAGCTCCTACTGAGTCCCATTAATCATGGTGCAGAAATCAACCACACTCTTCTCCCCAATGCTGCTGATCATTCGTCCCTGGTGAAGGAAACGGCGCAGGCCTGTAAGCGTTCAGCGCTGGTGCACGCTGGTGTACGCTGGTGCATGCTGGTCCTGCTCAGTCCTACAGGTTGACCGGCATACCGTCGATGCCCAGTGACAAACACGTATCTCCATATTTGTCCGTTTTTATTTTTATGCATCATTTAAACCGACCAGCTGCTGTTCACACCGAGTGAGAATCTCATGATGAATGGACCAACAGAAATGGCCCTAAGCTGTTTGGAAAGACGTCTGGTTCCATTGACTTACATTAAAGTTAAATCCGTTTTTGGCCTCTACTGTAAAGTTACCATTTTGAAGATACAGTGACGAGCTGCTGGGGTCCTGTCATGCTGGTGGCCTATGCTGGATTTTTGGAGTGTCTAGACCCCGGGACCACTTGTTTGGTCAAGTGTAAAAGCTGTTCTCCGGCCTTTGGGCGGTCCAGAGAACGCTGGTCCTCCTAA
Organism: Prochilodus magdalenae; assembly: GCA_024036415.1. Classification (NCBI taxonomy): domain Eukaryota; kingdom Metazoa; phylum Chordata; class Actinopteri; order Characiformes; family Prochilodontidae; genus Prochilodus; species Prochilodus magdalenae. The sequence continues at coordinate 73,404 of JAMWET010005420.1, read as the reverse complement.
AATTGATTGTCTGGGGTTTGCTTCCAGCGGACTCAGGTGCTTCCACTGCGTGTGTAGAAACTGACTGGTTCACCGTGTGACGTGACTGCTTCAGCTTGGCCTGGTACTCGAGTCATGATGGTGGGGAAAGGATTGTCGGGGACAGTGGAGGAGACCGAAGACACAAATGGCCACATGCTTACAAATTCATAATAGGTTTCATAAATAAACAGCCAGCTTCAAATCACAGGCTTCACTCCAACAGTGGCTCAGTGCTGAGTTAAGGTGTAGCAGGTAGCAGGCCGGTTGTTTGTATACGTGACTAACAGACGGTGTTCCCAACTCGCACTTCTGTCCTCTACAGAGTCAGCAAACTACACTTCCCATAATGCACTATTTAATGACATCACCACCCTCCTGGCTTCCTGTTCACCTGCATACTGGTTCACACCCCTGGTCCTGATTCCTCTGTGTGTCTTGACGACCGTAGTTGTGTGCGGATCAGTCCACCCTGTTTGTCCCTGCTTTGTCTTTGGCGTCGCGTGCAGTCAGGTGAACTGGAGAGGTTAAATTCTAGGTTCTAGGTCGTTCCGAGAGCATCCAGTGCAGTGTTCCACTAATGTTTCCCTTTGGTTCCCGGAACGTTCTTACTAAAGGTAGGAGAACGTTCTCTAAAACTGTTCTCAGGAATGTCCATAAAACACGTTCCGAATGTCGTGCTAGAAATGTTCTTCTATTGTTGTCATGTAACATAATCTGTGGCCCTGAGAATAAATGAATGAATGAATGAATGGATGGATGAATGAATGGATGGATGGATGGATGAACGAACAAATGAATGAATGAATGAATGGGTGGATGAATGAATGAATGAATGAATGGCTGGATGGATGGATAAATGGGTGGATGGATGGATGAATGAATAAATGAATGAATGGGTGGATAAATGAATGGATGGATGGATGAATGGAAGGATGGATGAATGAATGAATGAATGAATGGACGAACAGATGAACGAATGAATGGGTGGATGGATGGATGAACGAATAAATAAATGAATGAATGGGTGGATGAATGGATGGATGGATAGATGAATGAATGAATGAATGAATGAATGGGTGGATGGATGAATGGATGAACGAATGAATGGATGAAGGAAGGAAGGAAGGAACGAATGGATGGATGGATGGATGAACGAATGAATGAATGGATGGATGGACGGACGGACGAACGAATGAATGGGTGAATGAATAGATGGATGGATGGGTGTATGGATGGATGAATGAATGAATGAATGGATGGATGGATGAATGAAAGATTTTGAACATTTCAACTTGTTTACATGTATTTCTATGGCAGATTAATTTCTCATTTTAATCATTGGCAAAATGCCAATCTCTGGTTTTGGAGACAGTCTGCACAGTCCATTGCTACCGACCAGCGTATCAGCATCCCAAACACAGCATGACGCCGCTGGCGCGACAGAACACTGTCCGTGTCTCCAAAATGAAAGACGATGACACATCCGGTACCTTTAATGTAAGTCGGGGAACCAGGCCTGGCTCCGTAGTGGTTATGGGTCCGGTGCCATGAGGCGTACGTACAACGCGAAGGACAACAGGTACCTCCAAACCTAGCCAGCAAAAAGGAAAGACGCCGCATCGATCCAACTGCAGGGCTCTGCTGGTTTCGCTGGGGACCAGCACCACTGGGTTATCCTTTACGGTTCTGCGATGGTTCTGTTGCACCTGTAAACCATCAGGAACAAAAATAGGAAGGGCAGCACATTACTGGACCAGCGGGGGTTCAAAAAACGGATGGTGCTCCTACGATGGCGGTGGCGTACAGCTAGCGCGAGGCTTCCGCTCCAAGCCGAGAGGGTTAACGCGTCCTGTTTGTCTATGGAAATCCACACGTCTTTGACTTTGCCGTGAGAACTCCCCGCCTTGAGTTTAGTTTCGGCGCCGATGAGGGCGCGAGACAAGCCGTCAATCCCAATGTCACCAGGGCGTCCGAGAAGATTGGCTGATTGATTGAGGCGAGACAGAGTACGGAGGGTGAGGGAGGTTAAGGCAGAAGCGTGATTGACACAGAGGTAGCCGCGGATAGGAGAGATAGGACGGCATATTAAAACAATAGCGCGAGAGAGAGAGAATAGATGGAAGGGTGGCGGGTGTTCTGCGGACGCAGAACAGAATGGAAGATGGCGAGACAGAGAGGGACAGGTGGTGAGTGGGAGAGGTGGCGAGAGAGAAAATAAGAGGAAGGCTTTTTAGAAACGTGCGGAGAGATTGGGAATGAAAATGAAAGTGGAAAAGTGTGTGAACAAGTGAGGGAGCGGGGGAGGTGTGGAGGTGCTGGGGCAGTCAGGAGGGGTGGAGGGGAGATCCTGTGGGGATGTTCACATCTCAGTCATGCCTCGGTGAGTGCACTGACAGGGTCTCAGCGCCCCACAACAGCTCTCGAGTGTCATACAGCACAACAGAGGACACGGCGCCCGCCGGAACACACCGCGACTACACAACCCTCGACACGGCCCATAGTACCAACAAGCAAACCGCCGTTCCCCAAAACACCACTCTCCTAACCACCCCGGCACCAGGCGGTTTGTTTAACCCCTCTAGACCACAGGCTCACGGCTGAGGTCCTGATCTACACGGCGGGTCCATTAGGGTCTGCCAGGTTTGGGTTGTCCTGTAGAGAGTAAAGTCTGGATGCCAGACAGATATGGATTCGCAGGACACACCCTGGGCAGGTTGCCAGTCCATCACGGGGCAGACAGTCACACTCACTAGGGTGGCAGTTTGGCATCTCCAGCTCTCCTCGCTGCGTCGCTTTGGACGGTGTGTGCGGAGAGTATATGCAGACTCCACACGATGGTAGAACCCTGGTTACCCGGCCAGGGAATCGAACCCAGACCGTTTACGCCGTGAGGCACGTCTGGTGGTTTCTGTCTCTATCCCGAAGGCTAGTTTTATCCAAGAGAGCGCCACCTGCTTTTACTTCCTGCTTATACAGACTGCCCAACAGGAAGTAAAGCCAAGAAAGCAGCCTGCTGCAAGTGGCGACCGCGAAGTGCCAGTGTGAAAGCAGCTGCCCTTTTAGCATGAGAGTGAGGTCCTCCTAGCGGTGCACTAGCGGAAGCCTACTGGGGGAAGGGAAAGCACAATGCATGAAAGCCTGTTGGACATGAATAGTATCGCTACGGCAGGAATGATGATTTGGTATGACTTGCCACTGTAACGCCACTAGAGGGCAGCGGTGAGTAATGGTTGTTTATTTGAGCTTCAGCTGCGTCTCGGGTGCTAGATAGCACATCAGTCACATGGGATCTGTACTTTAATAGCTAAGATAATTCATTTTTCATTCGCAAATTATTTATTTTATATTTCATCTTCAGTTAAAGTGGCAGTCGTGGTTAGAGAACCAGCCTTGTGACCGGAGGGTCGCTGGTTCGATTCCCTGAGCTGACAGTAATGACTGAAGTGCCCTTGAGCAAGGCACGTAACCCCTGGGGAGTGCTGCAGATAGGGATGCCCACCACTTGGGCAAGCGTGCTTACTGCCCCCTAGTGTGTGTGTGTGTATTTGGGTGTTTAGCTTCACTGATGGATTGAATGCGGAAGGCGAATTCCTCTAGGTGCATAAAAAGACCCTCATCTGATGAAACCAACGTTCCCTACGGTTCCACATGGCTCATAGAACCAACCCTTTTCGTTTACCTCTCAAATCTTCAGCCTCACAGGCTGGAAAGCCTAACCTCTTGGTAAACACTGTATCCCAGCATTGGGAACACTGGCACCCTCTGCGGATGACTGAGAAGACCCGCTTCACATCATCAAAGAGACGGGATGGAGATGGAAGCTCGCTGTGGTAATATAGGGACATGATTTGTTATCCTGTAAATCGCCTGTTAGCCAATAAATCCCGAGTGTCTGCTCGTCCACACGATGCACTTTACTGGACCATTATTTATTCTGCCCGGCTCACAAACACATTATTCTCAGACCATGATGCCGCGCGAGCCCGAGCAGTGCAGCAGTGTACAGTAGGAGTTCGCCCAAACCTCTTTTCACCTTCACGTCCAACACGCACACAGCAATGCAGAACAGCCTACAGCACTCTCACCTTGCCAGGGACCGTGTCTACACAATGCACAATTCATTACACTAACACGGCAGCCTCTAAAAATACAGCCCGGAATCGTGCAGCCAGGAATTTACGAAGCTTTTAAAAAATAAACTTATCACCTGACACACTTGTCAACAAGGTGTAAGTGTGCAACGAAAGCAAGGAGAAGCAAACATGGAGCGCATCCACTTCGGGGGACACTGAATAATGGAAAAGACGTAGGTCTGTTGTGAAACACTTGTATCCTTCAGTGTTCCCTCAGCGGTGGGCTTTTCTGACTTCCAACCTTGTCTAGAACATTGTACCGGTACCGGCACACACATAAATAGAATTCGTTACATCAGGATAGTCTTAGGAACTGACTACCGCACACCATAACCCACCACAGGTACAATCACCTGAAAGAGGGAACGCTAGCAAGTATCCGGGTCCTGTTTCTCAAAGCTTTGGCCTTATCCACATCCGAGTTCAAATCATGTGGCCTATCATGGCAAGAGACCTGAGATCTGGAGAGTGTTGGCTTTCAGATGAGACCCAGATCAAGACCGTAGGCTGTTGTATGTGGTAACGGCGCCCCCTATTACTTTGGGTAGGCTGTTTCAGCCGAAAATGGGGTCGACGGTTAACAGGTCAATCAGAACCCCCTTCTGATGATGTGTCTTGAAGGTGGGGGGAGGGGGGGGGCTTTGAGGTGGCTGATTACCTATGTGACCGCTAGGAAGCTGAATATCCTGTTGTCTGGTTGGGAACTGTAGTAGTCTTCAAAATCGTCATCGGGGAGAATGGATTACTTGAGCAACAGTGATGTCTCGTTAGAGGCGAGGGACAAAGGACCAGGTCAGCTTGGCTGTAGTCCTGAATGAAGGTGGAACTGTCTTTGCTTGGTTGTAAACATCCTGTGATGTAATAGCCGTTTCTGGGTCTAAGGAGTTCTGAACAACGACGGAACCAGTGAACCATTTCACGACCACGTCCTTCTTTACTGAGGCACCACTTCACCAGGTTCTGTATTAGAAATCCAGTCCAGGGTCGGAGGCTCTACTGCGTTGGCCAAGGCTCTCATCTCATTATAATAATAATAATAATAATAATAATAATAATAATAATAATAGGTTACACCTCTACACTTCTATAGCACCTTTCACACACCCTAAGACGCTTTACAATTTCCAAAAAAAAAAAGATGTAAAGAGAGGGAGAAGAGCGAATAGCTGACGGTAGGGAGATCCAGAGTGTGTGGTTGGAGGCAGGAACACTAAAGGACCTGCCACCCATACAGGAAAGCCTGAACCTAGGAACAGCCAGGAGACCAGAGCCGGAGAACCTTAGCTAGTGAGATGAAGCATAAGGATGTAGGAGGGCTGACCGATAGGTGGGTGCTAGTCCGTGTGAGGCTTCAAAGGTCAGGACTTCATAGTGGATGTGTTCTGCAGTTGGTAGCCAGTGTAGCTGATGAAGGATGGGACGGATATGCGCAGACTTCAAGGTGCGTACTTAGACTCTGGCAGTCTTTCCAACATGCTGCAGAGCTGCGTTCCTTGATGACTGCTCCGTAGTCATTCTAACTCCTCCCCCGTGATGAGAATGAGAAGACGAAGTGGCTGCAGCTGAGAAAGCAGATTAAAATTGTTAAGCAAGTGAAGAAAAACGAGTTGTAACCCAGCTAACCTAATGTTAGCACCCGCTGGCAAAAGCCAAACTAGCCTTTACTGGACACCCTGGTCACAGACTGTTGTATAGGGTGCTTCTACTACTTCATATTTTAGTTGTTGGGCTTGTTTCTGTGCTGTCCTGCTTCGGGGAAGTAGGCTAGCCTTAGCTAACTCTCTTTGCCATAGCTAGCTAGCTAGCTTTCTTTGTCAGCCCTAGTCTGACCACCAAGAAACCCCATAAACCACCAACATAAATCAAAGTTCGGCAAAGGGCCGGTTTGGCTTTTACCAATGGGTGCTAAATTAGCTAACCTAGCTAACCTAATGTTAGCACCCACTGACAAAAGCCAAACTGGCCTTTTATGGACACCCTGGTCATGGACTGTTGTAAAGGGTGCTTCTACTATGAGCCTGCATCTTTATATTTTAGGTGTTAGCCTTGTCTCTGTGCTGTCCAGCTTCAGGGAAGTAGGCTAACCTTAGCTAACTCTTTTTGCCTTAGCTAGCTAGCTAGCTATCTTTGTCAGTCCTAGTTGGACCGCCAAGAAACCCCATGAACCCCCAACATAAATCAAAGTTCGGCAAAGGGCCGGTTTGGCTTTTACCAGTGCTACCAGTTCTTCTACTATGAGCCTACATCTTCCCTGCTTTGGGGAAGTGGGCTAACCTTAGCTACCTCTTTTTGCCTTAGCTAGCTAGCTAGCTATCTTTGTCAGCCCTAGTCTGACCACCAAGAAACCCCATAAACCTCCAACATAAATCAAATTTTAGTTTTTTACCAGTGGGTGCTAAATTAGCTAAATTAGCTAGCTAGCATTAGAGCCCACTGGCACCAAACTGCGTTTCCTTCATTGGTGTAGGAACTGTAACTCACCTTATCAGCTGCGGACCCTCCTCTTCCCTTTCTCATCCCAACAAAGAGCTAGAACGATAGCTGAGAAGCTTTGTAGATCCAGATCTTTTTAAACACCCAGGAACTCAAAGCAGCTTCATCTTGACGAGAGACCAGCCAAGGCACGCGAGGCCTGGAGCCGAATGTGAGGTTGATATGTCATGTCTAAACAAGCAGATTAGCCTCTAACTCAGGGGCTCAGCAGGAGCTGGGATTGGTTGACAGCACAGGGATTCCCTGTAGTTTCGTGATAAATTGGATGCTAGTTATGGAACCATGGAAACAGAATAAGATCGAGAGGTCTGTCGAACCGGTGATGCTGAGGAACACGCAGCCATGCGGCACAACTCGAGAAGTTACAGGCCGGAGTGCCGATCTACTTCAGACGATGTGGGTTTATAGTGTGCGGTGATTATTCCTAAGTCAAGGCGTCTGTCTATCATCCTGCCTGTGTGCTCCGCTACCCTTGCTGTGTCACTCCATGTTTAATTAAGAGACCGCCATGATTAAAGCTTTAACGTAATTATCTTTATCTTTCCTCTCAGGGCGATCAACCCTCCATGGGAAACTGAGTGAAACGCTCTGCCGGTAAGAGGCTCGGATTGATAGAGGGAGATACCGGGGAAGAGAAAAAGGAGGGACTGCGTGACTGACACCTGCCCTGCAGCTTTGGCTGAGGACGCGTAACGAAGACGGGAGGGAGAGCAGGGAAGAAGAGGCTGAGGAGAGAATGAAGACGAGCAGAATGCCAGCGCTTCCTTCCTCCCTTAGCCGTCACCTACATTAATTCACCACACCTTCAAACCTTCAGCATGGCCGAGAGGTGGATCCTCCTATTGGTGCCCCTTTTCCTGTGGGAGGGGCTTGTAGGGACGACATCCGTCGCCAAGGTCGTTAGGAGAAGAGGACTGGGTTCAGTTCATTCCCAGTTGCGTGGGGGCAACGGGGTGGCCAATCAGTGGGATGCAAATTTGGAAAAGAATGGGATGCCTGTAGTGCGGCTCAAGGAACTGATTGGTGCTGAGAAACTGGAGGACAGGGCTACGGGTCACCCAAAAGGTGGTCCGAGCAATGGAGCCCCACCGGAGGAGCTCCGAGACTTCAATGCTAAGCCTCTTCTCCAGGTGGAGGACTCCAGTAAACGGGTACGCCTGGCGGTGGACGGTACAAGAGACGTGCTCGAGTCGAGAAGGAACAGGAACGGCACTAAGACCATGGAGGTCCTACCTAAAAGTGGACGACTGGACAAGGGGATTCCGATTCACCACAAGATCGACTCCAGTCTACGCCTGAACAGGACCAGGTTCAAGTCCCCGCTGAGATCCAGAGGGAGATCAAGCCCCGGAATTCTCAGCAACGCTAAGGGAGCTATGCTGGACTCGCCACACAAACTAAACCTGACCGGAAGCTACGGCGTGTTGAAGCTCATTTCCAAGGACAGCCTTGTGCGGATCGTGAACTCCCAACTCCAGAACGGCCTAAATTTCCAGAACAAGATCAGCCACAGTAGGAAGAGAGATTTGATTGATATGGACCACAGCCAGGCGGAGGAACCGGACATCAAGAGACAGGACAGGGCTGTAGCTCCAGATGTTCGTGAACCTGATAACCGGAACAAGACTGTTGAGCCGCACTCAAGCACCGTCGCAAATCCCGACGGCAATCCAGATCAAACGGTCCGCACGCTAAGAGGACCGGTTAGCGATGCGGCTCCCAGTTCTAGAGAGGACGAGAAGAAGACTTCCACTGCTTCCTGGAGAAGCAAACACTACACCACCCACGTGGCATCAACACCACAAAGCCCACTGGTGGAACTCAACACCGAGGGCTATCCGTATCCTGGCCACAGTACAGCTTCTCGTGCTCCCTCTCAGACAGATCCTGACGCAAAGCAGGAATCCGGATTGGACTTCAGCACCACCCAGGATCCGATGAGCAAAGCCTCGGGTTCTGTAGACGGCGGCCACATTCTCAAGCTTCCGCCAAATCCAGAACGAGGTGGGAACCCCGGGGGGACGCCTACGGAAGCCTGGGCCGCCCAAGGTCATCACGGCCTTGTGTTCCAGGAGATGGAGGAGGACGAAGACAAGGTGTGGATTCCCAAGGAAGGATCCCGATCAAGAAGACGACGCAGTTGGATCTGGAACCAGTTCTTTGTTATTGAGGAGTACGCTGGACCAGAACCGGTTCTCATCGGAAGGGTAAGCTCATCCCGAACACACCATGACTACTTCGGTTGTCCCCTCAGAGCACTGTCCCCTTCTAGCTACCATGGATTTCCCACACATCTGGATAGCTGGGCTTTCTAACCACATAACCCCGACCATGAGTCAATCAATTAGGCTCCGAGGGCCACCGGGGATCGGCAGCTCCGTGATCTCCACCGCGGACAGCGGTGAAGGAAAACCCGCCGCGTGTCTCAGAGAGCGCTCTGATTATTTTTTATCTCGGCGGTTTTGTGGTATTAGTCCGATTAACCCTGCCGCTTTACTGTCAGTTGGATTCCCGGCAGAGTCCAACCGCACCGGTTCTGAAAATAACGTACCAATCAGCTCCTCCGCCCAGCTCCTGATTCTCCGCTGGCGGCACTACGGCGAACGTGATTGTGAAGTATTCAAATCATGCCTCTGGGCAGACAATCAAGAGCACCGAGGTAGGGCACGAAAACAGCAAGCAGAGACCCGCAATTTCTCCGGGTCCTGTCCCCCGTGACTCATGCCGCACTGTACCGTGGCCCTTGGTCTCCCGAGAGAGACGGGGGCTCGAGAGGGCGGGGCGGAGGCGAAGGGGTCAGTGAGGAATAAAGGAAATCACTGAGTCGCATAAATTGGCTGCTTGTTGTTGATGTTAGTTAGTCCTGGCCAACTCTCCTCTTCCTCCCATTGTCTGACTGTCATTCTCTCTCTCTCTCTCTCTCTCTCTCTCTCTCTCCCTCTCTCTCTCTCTCTCTCTCTCTCTCTCTCTCTCTCTCTCCCTCTCTCTCTCTCTCTCTCTCTACCTCTCTCTCTCTCTCCCTCTCTCTCTCTCCGTCTCTCTCTCTCTCCGTCTCTCTCTCTCTCTCCCTCTCTCTCTCTCTCTACCTCTCTCTCTCCCTCTATCTCCTCTCTCTCTCTCTCTCTCTCTCTCTCTCTCTCTCTCTCTCTCTCTCTCTCTCTCTCTCTCTCTCTCTCCCTCTCTCTCTCTCTCTCAATCTCTCTCTCTCTCTCTCTCTCTCTCTCTCCCCCTCTCTCTCTCCTTCTCTCTCCCTTTCTTTCTCTCTCTCTCTCTCTCTCCCTCTCTCTCTCCTTCTCTCTCCCTTTCTCTCTCTCTCTCTCTCTCTCTCTCTCTTTCTCTCTCTCTCTCTCTCTCTCTCTCTCTCTCTCTCTCTGTCCCTCTCTCTCTCTCTCTCTCTCTCTCTCTCTCTCTCTCTCTCTCTCTCTATCTCTTCTCCTTTTCTCTCTTTTCTCTTTCTCCCCCTCCCGTTCTCTCTATTATCTCTATCTCTTTTCTCCTCTTCCTTTCTCTCACTCTCCATCTTTTTATCTTGTTCTTTCTATCTCTTTCTCTCTTCGCTTTCTTTTTGGCTCTGTTTTTCTCTCTTCCTTCTCCCTCTCTTCTTTCTTATATCTGTCTTTCTGTCTCTCATTTTCTGCCTCCTTGTCTCTCCCTCTCTCTCAGACCCTCCCTCTTTATCACTCTTCCTTTCACCTCTTTCTCTCTTGCCTCTCTTTTCTCTCAGCTTTTTCCTTCCTCTGTTTTTACTCTCCCTGTTTCTTATATGCCCCTCTGTCCCTCCTCTTCCTCCCTCACTATACCCTCCCCTCCTGCACTCGTTTCTCTCTCTCTCTTCTTTCCCACTTTCCCAATTTGTCCCCCTGGTTGTGCCTCTCTCTGTCTCTCCCCTGTCTCCCCCCCTCTCTCTCTCTCCCTCCGTGTGCGGATGGGTGCAGGCAGTAGAGCTAATGTGCTGAGTAAATGAATGATGATGATCCTGTGTGTTTGCCTGAGGCAGTCAGACGGCACTGCGGGATTGGGGAAAAGAGTCCCTGCTATGCTGTAGGGTTGTCTTCCTGTCTGCGTGTTTGCTTCTCCAGCACTTAATGGAACCCTGCGCTGCTAATACCTGGACACATCCACCTGAGCTCAATAGCATCAGACATACTGGCTCACCACACTTATAATGAGAGGCCTGTTTAGAGCGAGGCTAGCACTGACCATCATTAGGAGGAAGTGGACGGTGGAAATGAGAGAGAGAGAGAGAGAGTGGGGAAATGATGAGGTGGTAGAGAATGCCTGAGGTGCCGGTGTCCGGCGCTGCAGATTGACAGTACTAGAAGCTATTAAAAGCCGTGTTCGCTATAAGAGCCACTGCAGAATGTACTGACCAGTACTGAGAGGTACCCTTTACACCCCACCCCCAACCCAACCCACCCACTAACGCATATCAAGCCTAACACCCTGACAGCTCAGCGCAGCTTGACTTGGAGGACTAACAGTGTCCTGAATGAGGCTAACTATATTTACATGCTGTAGTCCATCAGATTCACTGCATGCGTTGTGCTGCTGAGAGTGGATCAGACACATCAGTCCTGTGTCCACTCACTGTCCACTCTATTAGACACTCCTACCTCGCTGGTCCACCTTGTAGATGGACAGTCAGAGACGATAGCTCATCTGCTGCTGCACAGTGCAGTGTTGGTCATCCTGTAGTCCTTCATCAGTGGAACAGGATGCTGCCCCACAGGACGCTGCCCACAAGACACTGACCACAAGACGCTGCTCACAGGACGCTGCACACAGGATGCTGCCCACAGGACGCTGCCCACAGGACGCTGCCCACAAGATGCTGCCCACAGGACGCTGCCCACAGGACGCTGCCCACAGGACGCTGCCCACAGGACGCTGCCCACAAGACGCTGCCCACAGGACACTGCCCACAGGACACTGCCCACAGGACGCTGCCCACAGGACGCTGCCCACAGGATGCTGCCCACAGGACACTGACCACAGGACGCTGCCCACAGGACACTGACCACAGGACGGTGCCTCAGGACACTGCCCCCTAGAACTCCCCAACAGGACATTGCCCACAGGACGCTGCCCACAGAACACTGCCCACAAGACGCAGCTCACAAGCCACTGCCCACATGATGCTGCCCATAAGACACTGGCCACAGGATGCTGCCTCCAGGACGCTGCCTCTAGAACTTCCAAACAAGACACTGCCCACAGGACGCTGCCTCCAGGACGCTGCCTCCAGTATGCTGCCTCCAGGACGCTCCCCCCAGAACTCCCCAACAGGACATTGCCCACAGGACGCTGTTGGCTGGATAGTTGTGTGTCCGGGTTGTCCAGCAGCACGGCTGCACCCACATACTACCTGCTCTGTGGTGGTCCTGTGGGGGTCCTGACCAATTAGGAACAGAGTAATACAGTACACAGAGAAACAGATGGACTACAGTCTGGACCTGTACACCTACAGAGTGTCCTGTGTGCTCAGTGGCGCTGATAGAGTGGACACTGAGTGTAGATACCAGGGAGTGGACCTAATACAGTGCCCATGCATACACATGTCCCACCTTTGGACATTCCCAGCTTTACCTGCTACCTAGGTTTCCCCATCGCATATGCTAGACTGGGGTGTCATTCCAAAGAAGAGTTCGGTGAAGCGATAACCCAGGGGAGGTCAGCCATAGCCTTAGGCTACTGGTCCATGGTGACCATCCTCCAATACACACGCACCACAACGAGGACGGTAACCTCCATCTTAACGCCCGGCCGTGAGGCTTCCAGGCTTGGGTTCTGAAGGCCTGAGATCCCAGATCCAGGAAGACTCCCACATTAGTCGGGTATTTTTAGCATGATTAGCTTGCTGGTACATTCGGCGCTAATAAGAGGCTCTGAAATCATGAGCCCCTCTTCCTGCTGCGGGTATTTATAGAAGTGCTGTATAATTGCCCCGACTGTGGAGGATTATGTGTTGCTCGGCTCAGACCCGGTAAGTTGTTATGTATATACATGCTCGCGTTAGGGGCCTATCAGGGGACTCATTTCCAGCGTAAGTGAGACTTCGTACCGGCAACATGTGCTCCACTTATCACTGCTACTGTTTACGTGTGTGCGGAACCTGGGTTTTAATAAAGGGTCCGCACGCTAACCGCTCCTTTCTGTGCCGGGAAAGCATCGCAGGGGTGACGCCGTTAATGCTTACGAGGGTCTGTGAAGATTGATGCGTCTCTCCCCGCGCGCTACGCTAACGCGGGTCTTGTAGCGGTATTGTTTTGCGCTCCCCGGGCTGATTTTAAACCTGCGTGCTCCTCAAAGTGAGCTTTTATGGCATGTAAACAGATGTTAGATCAAATCGGGAAACTTGCGAGTCATTTAACCGCCAGGTTGCCAGCTTATCTTGTCAGGACTTGATGTTAGCAGCGCGTGGGGGTGTGATGTGCTCAGGTGTTTCAGCAGACAGTAATGAAACGTGCGCTGATTTACAGCACCTCCTTACAGAAGCCAGGCTGCCGTTCCCTTATACATCCCTCTCTCCTTCGCAGTGTGCTCTATCGCCATCTGTAGCTTGTCGGGATGGAATGAGAGGGATACTAGCTGGCGTATAACGGGCAGCACATTTTTACTCCTCTAATTGAAGTGGTATGAGCCCGGTGATGGATTTGCGGCATGTCCTGGGTGTTTCCTGACTCCTGTCCAGTGAGCGCTGGGATAGGCTCCAGCAGCCCCAGTTACCCAGAAGGCTAAGCGGCTTGGAACGTGAATGGAAGTTTATTAACATGGTATTAATTAGTGACCAATCAGGAAGTTCTCTGATCAGGAATGTTGGGGAATGTTGTGTAACGGCTTCCCATTAACAGTGAATGGTCTGGAAACATGCACACCCACTTACCATACTTCTGCTTAACCAACAGACACACCTTCACATCTCAGGGCAGACCCCCAAGCACGAATTCAATGTTGGTCTGACCTGTCTGTTTGCTCCCCCATCACTCGTCCCTCCCATAGACTTCCATTCATTCCCACCCCATTCAAACCCTACTGTCTCCTCTAACCCACCATGTACTGACTCAGAGCAGATCCCCAAACTCTAATTCACAGACATACTGACCCGCACTCCTCTATGTGTCATTTATTCATTCCTCCCATAGACTCCCATTCATTTTCACCCCATTCAATCCCTACTGTCTCCTTTAACCCTCCATGTACTCACTCAGGGCAGATCCCCAAACTCTAATCCACAGACATACTGACCCGCACTCCTCTGTATGTCGTTTAGTCATCACTCATTCCTCCCATAGACTCCCATTCATTTCCCCCATTTAATGCTCATATTTACTTTTAGCAGCACCTTGGCAGCTTTGGCATGTCTCTTGTTTTTGGAGATGCCATGTTTTGTTCCGCAAGTGGTGGATAGTGGCCTGCAAATGTTTGGGCACCCTGGGTTAACATGTCTGTGACTAAGAACAACTAAGCAAGTAAAAGATGACCTGGTTTCCAAAAGAGGCATGCGATGAATCAGTAGTTTAAGTAAACTCTGTTTTTATTTTGTGACATTTAGGCACCCTGAGTGTGCGGTTCCTTTGAGGTCTTTGTTTAGGTAGACGTCAGGGCCATGGCAGAACCATCAGCTTGCTCCACTTGAGGTTGTCCATTGTGGATTTTGAGTAGTGTTTAGGATCATTATCCTCCTTCCATGGCCAGCCGCAGGTGCTGTTTATGATCCTTCATGTTCTAAAATATCAGGAAATATCCTATGTATTTATCAGAGGATGCATCTTTCCTCAGTGAAGGACCGATCTCTCTCTCTCTCTCTCCGACTCGGGGGCTCTGGGCCCCTGGGCTGTCGATGGGGAGTCTGCTGCCCCATCTCGACCCGAGGAGGCATCACGCAGAGCGAACCTTTAGACGGATCCACAGATTTGAGAGAAAGCGCTGCTCTGCTGTGTTCTGTGGCAGCATGTGTGTGTAGCAGCTGGAAGCACATTAGCAGCAAAGAGCAGGGAGTGTGTGTGAGCGTGTGCCGTGCCTCCGTAGAGTCCCTGGATAGAGGAATGAAAGTAACCTTGGAGCCCGTGTGTGCTCAGAGCCGTGCACGCGCTCCCGCTCTGGCACGCTCCGTTATTACGTTTCTCATTTTGCGGACGGTTAGGGAGCGTTTGAATATGTTACGTGTTGGCAGGGCCGGGTGGGCTGTCACTGGATTTTTAATGCCGTGAGTGCGTGCGGGTGTCTCAGGGGGTGCCACCGTGACTGAGCTTACAAGCTCTGGCCACACACACACACACAGAACTTTCTTTATGATTCTATCCATTTAGCCGTCTAATATTCATTTATTCATTTATTCATTCATCCTCTGAGCTGCTTATCTTCCTGGGTCATGGGCCGTGCTGGAGCTATCCCAGCGCTCACTGGGCAGGAGGCAGGAGACACCCTAGACCAGTCACCAGCCCATTACAGGGCGCGTCTCCTGGCCTGGTCCATACATACAGGAGGACGCCTCTATCCGCATGCAGTCACGGAAACACGCTGTCCAGCTGTAAAGAGCAGCCCAGGGAACACCAGTGTGTCCTGGATAAACGGAAGTTCTCCAAAACATTGACCCACCAACTAGAAGTCGACCAGATCTTATCTAGAACCGGAGGTGGGCACCATTGTGACCTCCGTGGTGCATTCTGAAGCCTCTGTTCTTCAATATAGTATAAGACTGGTCTCACATTGCTGGATTCTCCAGAGAGAATCTGGTACCGCTTTCCAATTGGCATGGCCAAGAACCGCCCACCACTGCAAGAACCACCCACTGACATGCAAAACGACCAATCACAAGCCAGCTATCTGGCACGGCATATAGAAGGAGGCAGTCCTGAAAAAGGAGTCACGACATAAACAGTCCCTCTGGAAACACCGAAGTATAGGATGGGAGGAGCTCCTGTAGATCAGACTGCTCTGATTCCCATCGGACCAGTGTAGTACGGATAGAATCCTGACCATGTAGGCAGGTTACTATACCAAAGATATCAGACTCTCCGCCTATGTGTGGGCGGGGCATCTGAGAGTAGTGTAAGAGTAAGTGTACATGACGCTGATGGCAGGTAACCATAGGAAAAGGGGGATTTTCTGGATTATTGGAAAACAGCCTTTCCCCAATGAGGGGGGCTTACCCGCCTAGCACCACAGTATCATCAACTCTCAGTATCGTTCTCTGCGGGACAGTGGGGCTGATATCAGGACTTTTCAGGGCTATGGGATATCAGGGCTCCTGCTGGAGTGTTTAGACACTGTGTCCACTCACTGTCCACTCTATTAGACACTCCTACCTTGCTGGTCCACCTTGTAGATGGACAGTCAGAGACGATAGCTCATCTGCTGCTGCACAGTGCAGTGTTGGTCATCCTCTAGTCCTTCATCAGTGGGCACAGGACGCTGCCCCACAGGACGCCGCCCCACAGGAGACAGTCCCACAGGAGACAGTCCCACAGGAGACAGTCACTCAGGAGACAGTCCCACAGGATGCTGTCCCACAGGACGCTGTATAGTTGGATGGTTGGTGGACGATACTGAGTCCCGTGTGGTGGCACTAAGATGTCCAGCACCACTATAATACCTGCTCTGTGGTGGTCTTGTGGTCCAGTATACCGAGAAACAGATGGGCTACAGTCTGGAACTGTACATCTACAGAGTGTCCTGTATGGGCAATGGGCATAGACACATGAAGAATATATATATATATTTAATATACATATATAATTAATCTTATTTTATTCACTCTGTTCATATACAGATGCAGCAGATATGGTTTAGGACAGTCCCTTGAACCTCAAAATCCAACAGGAAATGTTTAGGATCAGCCGAATGCTTGTAGGTGCCCGGAAGGTGCTGAAAACCCCTCCTCACACACACACACACATGCGCCCGCACGCATGCATGGCCGGTCCCCTTTTCATGCTGGAACCGCTGCCCGGCGCACTATTTTAATTCACTGCACACACACACAGAATCAGGAGCTGTTAGAAAGAGCTGGTGGAGCCCAGGACGACAGGGAGAGTGTGTTGGGGGGCCGGGGGTACGGCATGCGCGCACACACACACCTGCTGGGAGAGCCATCATCAGTAATAATTCCTGAACATCGCTCCTCACACTGCTTTGTGTTTTCCTTCACTCTTTCTCTCACCGTGAAAACCATTTAGCCTGGAGGCTTGAACTCAGCGGGAGCGAGAGAGCAATTAGAGACCGAGAGAGGCTGACAAGGGGAGGGGGAGAAAGAGAGAGAGAGGGAGAGATAGAGAGAGAGAGAGAGAGAGAGAGAGAGAGAGAGAGAGAGAGAGAGAGAGAGAGAGAGAGAGAGAGAGAGAGAGAGAGAGAGAGACAGAGAGAGAGAGAGAGAGAGAGAGAGAGAGACAGAGAGAGAGAGAGAGAGAGAGAGAGACAGAGAGATGGGACGGGTGGTGTCATTGATGGGTATTAGGAATACACTGTAGAGTTGATTGGGTGAACCGGGTCAGGTCAGGTGGTCTTCACTGTCATTCCCTCTCGGCGCTCTTAGATAAGGGCACCGCGGAACCATCTGGAAGCTTGAATGGTTCTAAGGTTCCTCAGATTGATGCAGAATGCGATGTGTAAAGGGTTCTTCTGATCTCTTTTCGGTTCTCTATAGAACCAGAACGTTCTCCGTCGATCTGAGAACATGAATACGTATGGACCTGCGGAAGCCAGCGCTGCCATAGGGATTAAGGATCTACTGAGACCATCGTAAACTGTACGGATGGATTGAGGAATGCTTAAACTAGCATTGTGTGAGAGTTGATATGGTGTGCTCCTGGCCTCCCCCTACAGGCGTGGAGGGTAATGTACTTTTACTCCACAGTAGTTAATACAGATCCTGCTCTGAGCTCCTCGTGCTCAGCTGAACCCATGCATGTGTCGATGAGCTGAAGGTCCAGAACCGGTCTGACGGTCAGATTACACTCTCCGTTTCTATATCTGTTCATAACCGGCTGTACCCTGTAGCGTCCGCGTGCCTGCGTGACGCACCTCGATGCAAAGGGGAGTTGGATTCAGCACAGCACCGGCAGTATCATCATCATTAGAGGAAGAACCATGTGGACTTACAAGGTGGAGTAACCATACAGGATCTTATTTCTGGAGCTTCGGACTTTCAGAACTGATTTCTGGTGAGATGGACGAAGGCTGACCGCACTTTCTCGGCGTGAGATGAATTCATTACTTTGCATGCGGCCTGAAACGAGAGTGAGGTTAGAGGACACCTGTCTGGATGAACCACAAACCTGTGTGAGACAGGTGTGGTGTAGATGAGCTGCATGTCCTGCCTAACAGCCCTCCATTCTTTCAGCTCTCACCAACCAGTAAAGGCCAGTCCCAGGATTACTCCTGTCCCGTCTCTTGCTCCGCCATTCTGCACTCTGTGTGATCAGTCCATGGTGGCTGTTGGAGAGAGTCTTGGTTAGTCCAGCTGAATGGTGGAAGAGGCCTAGATTAGTCCAGATAGATGTTGGAGAGGGGTCTGGATTAGTCCAGGTGGATGTTGGAGAGGGTCTGGATTAGCCCAGCTGGATGTTGGAGAGGGTCTGGATTAGCCCAGCTGGATGTTGGAGAGGGCCTAGATTAGTCTGGATGGATGTTGGAGAGGGTCTAGATTAGCCCAGCTGGATGTTGGAGAGGGCCTAGATTAGTCTGGATGGATGTTGGAGAGGGTCTGGATTAGTCCAGATAGATGTTGGGGAGGGTCTGGATTAGTCCAGGTGGATGTTGGGGAGGGTCTAGATTAGTCCAGGTGGATGTTGGGGAGGGTCTGGATTAGTCCAGATGGATGTTGGAGAGGGTCTGGATTAGTCCAGATAGATGTTGGGGAGGGTCTGGATTAGTCCTGGTGGATGTTGGGGAGGGTCTAGATTAGTCCAGGTGGATGTTGGGGAGGGTCTAGATTAGTCCGGATGGATGTTGGGGAGGGTCTGGATTAGTCCAGATAGATGTTGGGGAGGGTCTGGATTAGTCCAGGTGGATGTTGAGAAGGGTCTAGATTAGTCCAGGTGGATGTTGGGGAGGGTCTAGATTAGTCCAGATGGATGTTGGAGAGGGTCTGGATTAGTCCGGATGGATGTTGGGGAGGGTCTGGATTAGTCCAGGTGGATGATGGAGAGGGTCTGGATTAGTCCAGGTGGATGATGGAGAGGGTCTGGATTAGTCCAGCTGGATGTTGGAGAGGGTCTGGATTAGTCCAGATGGATGTTGAGGAGGGTCTAGATTAGTCCAGATAGATGTTGGAGAGGGTCTGGATTAGTCCAGATAGATGTTGGAGAGGGTCTAGATTAGTCCAGATAGATGTTGGAGAGGGTCTAGATTAGTCCAGATAGATGTTGGAGAGGGTCTGGATTAGTCCGGATGGATGTTGGGGAGGGTCTGGATTAGTCCCGGTGGATGTTGGGGAGGGTCTGGATTAGTCCCGATGGATGTTGGGGAGGGTCTGGATTAGTCCCGATGGATGTTGGGGAGGGTCTGGATTAGTCCGGATAGATGTTGGAGAGGGTCTAGATTAGTCCAGATAGATGTTGGAGAGGGTCTGGATTAGTCCAGCTGGATGTTGGAGAGGGTCTGGATTAGTCCGGATGGATGTTGGGGAGGGTCTGGATTAGTCCCGATGGATGTTGGGGAGGGTCTGGATTAGTCCGGATGGATGTTGGGGAGGGTCTGGATTAGTCCCGGTGGATGTTGGGGAGGGTCTGGATTAGTCCCGATGGATGTTGGGGAGGGTCTGGATTAGTCCGGATGGATGTTGGGGAGGGTCTGAATTAGTCCAGCTGGATGTTGAGGAGGGTCTAGATTAGTCCGGATGGATGTTGGGGAGGGTTCCTGATATGGAGCATCCGCTGTGTAAATACAGTTTATATAAACCTGTTATTATTGAATCAGTGCTCCTGTATGTGTTATGAAGTCTGTAGGCAGCCTATAGAGAGTCAGATACGGAGCTCCCAGAAATCCTTAGCTGGCATCAGTGATGAGGGTAAGAATAGATTGTAGGTAGAAACAGAGCGAGTGAGAGAGCGAGAGAGAGAGCTTATGGGATAAAGGAAAAGTACGGGAGATGGAGCTGTGAGAAAGCTGGAGCTGCGCGAGTGGGACGTCAGTGTGAGAGGGAGGGGAATGAGGCAGCGAACGAGTGCAAGCGTGGTTAAATACCATTTTATTACAAACCCCTGTGGAGAAGAAATTCAAATGCATTTCAGCTCCTGAATGTGGGAGCTGGAGGAGAGCAGGAGGAGGGGCGGGATCTGGCCTATTATAGGTGAAATTCAAAGGGAACACACAGAAGCCTTTCTCCTCTCCTGCTTCGGCGCTCGTCTTCTCCCCGTATTACGGCTGTGCGCATTTCTACCCTTTTATAACGAGGCAGCCATCACAACACTGAACTTATTCAGCACGGTTCAAATGCAGCTTCACCAGGCGTTAATACAGCGCGGCCCGATTCGGCGGGACTGTTCTGTTCCGTCTGGTGAAAAGGAAAGAAAGCGAATGCATGAGACGAATCGGAACTGATATAAAAGGCGCAGGGCTCTGTGATTACTGCCGCGCAACTATCTGTAGACGTAAGAAATTAAATGTCAGAGGTTCCTCGCCCAGCTAGCTGGAACTGACGCATTATCAAAGGTGGCTAATTGGTGATGACATGAAGCTTCACAAATTACAAAGCCTGTCTGGTGGATTGGGACCGCTCTGGCGCACTTAGTGAATGCAGCCCGCGACCTTGAGTCAGTGTTTATCTGGCGACCTCTGAGCCGGGCCTCGACGTGATGCTAAATAATTTAAGCAGTTTTCCCCAAATGTAGTCAAGCAGCCAAGACGGGGTCTGCTGTTGGTTTGCCCCTGAGCTAAGAAGCTAATAGATGCCCACTTTTAGGCCCACTAGGGTAGCACTGACCTCTGACCTTCTCCATAATAACCAACTAGTACTACAAGTTTCGGCGCTAATGCTAGCGTTAGCCTAGTCTGCAGTAAGAGTGTTTACAGCGATAGTGGTAAATCAGATTGACACAAATCAACCGAGACATTGGTATTTGAAGCCTGACTCTTCAGCTTTGCAGTGAAGCTACCATGCTAATGCTGCTAACAGCTAACAGAAGCTTGGAGCGCACTAGGCTATCGCTGCATCACTTGAAGCAACAGCTTAATCTCTTTCTAGTGCCTCCAACCGCCTGACCTCTGACCTTCTCAGTGCTAACCAATTAGTATGGCAGTTTTCAGCACTTATGCTAATATTACCTGCACAGCAGTGAAAGTGCTGAAAGCGAGTAGCTGTGCAAAACAGATGTTCACAGTTGTCCCAGATGTTAAAGGTGGCTAACTGGTGATGACATGAAGCTGCACAAATTACACAGCCTGTCTGGTGGATTGAGACCGCTCTGGTGCACGTAGTCTCTGCTATCCCCAGTGCTTCCAGCCACCTGCTTTCTGCATCCACTGACCTCTGACCTTCTCAGTGTAAAACCAATTAATAGTGAGGCTAGCACTGCTAATGCTAACATTAAAAAAGAAAGGTCAGGCTCAATGTTTAGATATCAAATGATCTCAGAATCAACGTCATACTGATACAGATATCCTCGGATGTTCAGAAGATGTTTTGACTGAGTTCTCGTTGAATTCTCTCTCTGTCAATCATCAGATTCATCCTCTCGGGGAAGGGGGCTCATATCCTTCTTGTAACCCGATCTCTATTTGTGCCGATTTCTAGTTTAGGCATAATGTGCATGTACCAGATGTCCTCTAAACTGCATGGAAGTCTTACCAATGAAATGGACCAACATTACTTGGAATATTTTGGTTCCAGATCTAGCACCCTTCAGAGCTTGTCTCCAACCAAAATCTAACACGCCCGATCCAGCTAACGAAGGTCTCGAGGATCATCTGGATATTCCAGCCAGGTGTGTTGGGTCTAAACCATCCAGGGTAGTAGATCTCCAGGACCAGGTATAAACAGGACATGCAGTGAGCGCAGTGCTAACCGGTAATCAGTAAGCTTCTATTACTTGTTAGCTGTGTTAGCGTCGTAGCTCCTGAGCAATTCCGAAGAAGCAAGCCTCAGACACCAAGCATGCCTTGTCTGCTTTAGTGCATCTGAAGTTGGGGAGCGCTGCATTTATAAGATTTGTGGTTGAGCTATCGCTTTAGGGAGGTCAGTATTCCTATTTGCGAGTAATCGGGGAAAGAAGCCTCCGAAGCCACAGCTCTGCGGTTTCAATGTTTTCGTGAGTCTTCTCCACTGCCTCTGCGTCCTTACTGGCAAAGCCGTCTCGTCTTGGCGGGAGTCCGAGCAGTGGCCTGCATGTAGGCGGCCTGCCCTTTCCACGTACAGAAGAGAACCAGGCCCCCCCACTGCGCCCTTTTCTTACAGCAACACCCTCCTCTAAAAATATTATGTAAGACATGCATCATCAGACTCGGTGCACGGCCGGAGAGACGAAAAACAGCAACTCCGAGAAACGGCCACACAGTCTCTCATCATAGATCAGCTGATTATGATAATAACGGCCGGGATTTGCATATTCTTGGGCCGGAATCGTCTTTTTGATCATAAATAATGCATGGCGGAGGGCTGGCTATGATAGCCGTAAATAGGAGTGAGCTTGTGGTAATAATGTAGAGCAATAATGGTTATGAATAATAGACATGGGGTTTGCATGAGAGAGACGGGCGAGCGAGGCTGGGGTGGTGGGAGGGATGTAGGGGCGAGCTGAGTCAGAAAGAATTAGCTCAGATCAGACTTGCGCTCTCTCTCTCTCTCTTTACCTCACAGACAAACAATTCTTCAAGCTCCAGGCCCAGCGCCAAAGCCTAACCGCCGAGCGGCCGGTGATTACTGTAAGGGTGCTGGGAAGGCAAAGCAGAACAAGTGCCCCTGCTTTGCTTCACTGAAGAAGCCAGAGCCAATTGAATCAAACTGCGGCGGGTGGAAGTGCTGACCCACCCTCAGCTCTTGACTTCCACGGTCGAACGCAGTATAGTCCACATGGGTACGACCTCGTCGCCAGGGAGCAGCCTTTAATAGCCTATCACGGATTAGATTTGGAGATCTCATGAAAGTTTGCGAAAGATGGACGTTGGGTCGAGGATCAGTGGAGGAGGGAATGCTTTGCAACAAGCAGCTCTAAAATCTGATTCCAGAAATCTGACAAGCCTTTTCCTGGATCGGATCACTATCCACTATCCTGGATCCAGACATATACACTCTAGACAGCCTCACTAGGACCCTCGGAATAGTTGGTCATGACACTGTGCGTCGGGTTGACACTGACGTCAAACTTTACAGACTTTGAAGGTCAACATCAAGTTTAACCCTTTAACACTTTCTCAGCTTTTCGGTAGAGCCCATTTTGAGTCACTGTATCTTAATGAAGAAGGTGTTGGACTTAACTTGGCCTGATCGTGCCATCTCTACCAATCGGCAGAGTAATGTTCGGGTTAAAGGAATCGACTAAAGGCCACTAAAGCCTTCATACAACAAAAGGAGTTCATTAGGGGTCAAATAAGTTTCGAAAAACATATGTTACCAAATGGCCTAATTGTTCCTATATGCTAAAGGTGTCTATGCTAAGCTAATAGAATCAAATTGAGTACTTCCTTTGTTATTGGTGCACCAAACAAATATTCGTAATTTCTTCCTTGGTTATAAACTTTGCCCGATTTCCTCATTTTCAGCTCAGTCTGTGTTGTTGGTTTGTCCTAACCTTTAACTAGAGAAGATTTAAAACCACTGCCCAGGTCAGGACACGCCAGCAAATTTAACCTGAGAGCAGAACAAGATGCTGGGGGAACCCAAAGCTGCAGCACAGGTTCTCCTAGTAGCTCCTGCCACTGTGGAGGTCAAAGTACCTGCGTCTACCATTAGAATGTTGACCTGTTGGCCACTGTCCCTGACTGCATTCAATCAGGGGAACCTCACATCAGCTGTGCAGCATGGTGGTGGACGTATTATGGTTTGGAGCTGCCTTGCTGGCCAACTTGAGTAAATCCATAGAGGATGAAATGAATGGGTTGTGGAATGGCCTAAGGAAAACCCAGATCTGGATCCCATTGAAATGATGTTTCGGGGGCGGGGTTTATAATGGGCCACACATGCCATAAAATGATAGAAAGTTATACATCAGCTCATGTTGTTTGTTATTGGAATTTGTTATTGGCGACAAACGAGTCCTGGAGAAAGCGGGCCGAGCCAGAAACAGCTTCAAGCTTCCGGTGCTCCGAGCTGCCTCTGGGAGCAGGACTCTGCTCAGTCTGTGGAAGCCACTCAGAAACAGGTGTTGCCTGTCCCTGTTGTGCCCCCACTTACCACACTGGCTGATCCCATCCAAACAGCCCTAATGCCATCACATTTCCCGAGTTCTCCCGACCAGATGCCCAGAGTTCTGCAAGGGTGGAAAATTGTATTGTGGAACTGAAGGTAGTGGCAGGTTGGTTGACTGCAGTGGTTCCATCACTTCTGTTGGCAGAACGCGCCGTTGAATGTTTAGCAGGGTTAGTTCGCTAGCCATGCATTTTGAAGGTCATAATCTGGATCCATTTAAACCCATTTCTCCTGATATGATGTATGTTATAGTCTATTTACCACACCTTATAGCATAAACTACAGTACAATAGGATTTCTTAAATCTTATAGGTCTGGGTGTGGCGTAGCTTTAACATCACCATCACCCTTCACTGAAACCAAGGGTCTGGGCCCAAACCCTGACACGCCCCTCTAGACCATCTTTTACCAAATCCAGAAGGTAGGGTTCTACTGGATTCACCCACCAAAGCCTGATCCATCACCCCAGAGAACACGGTTCCACGGCTCCAGAGTCCAGAGGTGGAGCTTTACACCTCTCCAGCCGACGCTCAGCTTTACACAGTGATCTTAGGCTTGTGTGCTTGTCTGCTCGCCCACTTCATTAAACTCCCAAGGCACATGTACTGATGTGGTTTCCTGAGGCAGCTCGGAACTCGGTAGGAAGTGAGGCACCAGAGAATAGACGGCGCATGTTTTAGGATGAGTCTGTGTGGTTTTACAGGACCTGAGGTCCTCAGTATGGTCCATTCTACTGCCAGTGTGTGTCTATGGAGGCTGCTGATATACCTCAAGTCTGTAATTAGCCGCAGTGACCACGTAGGTTTGGTCATATAACATATTAGAGCTGCACACTGTATCGTATTCGTGTTGGGTAATAACTGCTTCATATTCCAAATATCTGTGTAGTATGATTTCCAGCCTCTGCTGAAGAACTGATTTTCCTCTGGCATGATCTGTGAGTTTGCCTTTCATGACTGAGCTGCACCTAGGTGCTCCTATTTGACAGTAGCAGCACTTACAGCTGTCCCGGGCAGATCTAGCTAGGCAGGAATTTGACATGTGGCATCCTATGACAGTGCCATGTGCCAAAGTACCAAGTCATTGGGCTGCTGTTAGTGTTGGGTAATGCAGACTGCATAGCCTTAGCTTGATTTAATACACCGGCTAGCGCTGGCTGTTCAGTGGAGTGTTTGGTAGTGAGTGTGTCTGCTAGGTAATAGGTGCGGATCTAGGGGTCCACCATGGAGCTCCTGGCTGTCCTAGACTGTGGGAGCTTGGCGTCCTGCTGACCCATCCGATGACCCAGCTACTCACTTACAGACTAATCAGACATTTACCCCTCCACCTTACAAACACTGAACGCTCCTTTCCTGTGCTGGTTCTCTGGTGTTGACCCGAGGAGGATGGGTTCCCCGTTTGAGTCTTGGTTCCTCTCGAGGTTTCTTCCTTCTGAACTGAGGGAGTTTCTCCCCGCCTCTGTCGCCCATGGCTTGCTCACCGGGGGCTCGGACACCAGGTTCTTTGTATAGCTGCTTTGCAAAGTTGTTGAAGACACAAAGAAATAAAAGATGACTTGACTGTTCAGAGAAGCTCTAGAGCTGGAGAACATGGCCCTGAATGAAGCCAGGGATGAGGTTCAGCATCAGATGGGTTGGTGAACAGATCTTTCTCCTGGATCACTCAAGTTCACCCAAAGGTTCACCCACAGTGGGCCAAGCATTTCTACATACATCAGCAGGGCATGAGGAACTTCAGCACCGCAGCAGTTGGTCTGAGGAGGGTCTTCTCTGCCAGGTACGTCCAGCTCTCCCAGTATTGTCCTACAGATGCAGAAGATGCCAGTTTATGCCAGCACAACACATTCTGTAGATCAAGAGGGGAGCAAAGCAAATCTCTGTGCGAGAGTGCCGGTTTGAATCAGGTTTGGATTTCCAGTACCAGTAGCGTTGGCCTGGTTGGTCTGTTTGGGGCTTTTGCACACCTCTCGTGTCTGTTACTGGACGGAGTTGGCAGCTGGGGCTGTTCTCCGAGTTTGTTGAGCTAGCAGATGACTTAGTGGCAGTTTAAAAAGATGGTCATGTGTGCATCACGTGTCTCAAAAGAGACCTTCACCTTCCCGGCTTGGTAGCATCGTGTGATAGACCTAGCAGGTGGGATTCAGCCAAGTTCCAGCAGGTGGGATTCAAGCAAGACTAAATTGAGGGGGGAAAATCCGGTAAAACAAAACAAACAGAAACGTCATCCATCAAGCATGGCCCGTGCTGTGTGGTGGTTAGCAAACACACCGAGACCTCTCTTTGAATCCCCGCCTTGTTTTTTGATTGCACCCTATGTGGCTGCGCTTCGCCGGAGTGAAAGTGACTGATGTCCCTCCAGAAGGAGGGCAGGATTCCTCGGCAGTGGTTCTGCGTATCTAGGCGATATTGTATCCCTTGGATATTGAGGCCAAGCTTCCTGCGGCCCGGGCTCAGTGAGCGGGGTTTAAATTCAGCCCTGGCTCGGCAGAGTCCTCAGAAGAAGCAGGGTGCCTGCTACCCGCCTCGGTTGGAGTAAACACGTGTTAATGGCGCAGCCAAGCCGGCTGGGCTGATGTTAATTACGTGTCAGTGGGGGAGATAAAGCCTCCTCCAGAACCCCATCGTAAAGGCGCAGTCTCACCGAACTAGGCGTAGGCTTTGGGGGCTGCCGGTGCGGACCCGCCTGCAGCAGACCTCCGGTCAGTGGTGCGAGTCCGGGGCCAGACAGATGGCAGGTCAGTCGGGGGGGAAATGGGTCTGCTCTTAGACATCTGCCAGAGGCAGGGAGGCAGCCAAGCCGGGTCACCTCGTTTTGGCAGCGAGGCACAACGAAAGGGACCTGCCTTCAGGCCAACAAGGGAATTTGGCAGGGGGAGGTACAAATGTCTGTTGTGCTTTGCAGTGTTCGTACTAAACTGAAATACCTCATATCATGGAGAATCAGAGGGAATCATTAACCAGCCAATGGGAAGCCAAATGCCTGATCAGAGGACCGGATAGTCTGGAGGTCCACATGGTTGCCAGGAGTCGGAATAAATTGATGGCACCTAATAAAATAAATAATGATAATATTGATAAGATGGAAATCTGTAACGGCTTTGAAAAGCAGAGTCTGAACATTACTGCTGCGTGTACACAAGGTCATTCAGAGTGTTCTGAGGTGCGTAGCTTATATCTAGGGTTTCCTAACAGTGGTGGTGATAGGAACCAGGGGTCACGATGAGCTTTTTGTTCCCACCAGCATGGTGGTGCTTATTCTGAGAAAAATGAGCTAGCTAGGCTAGCCGGCTTGCTAATGGACTAATGAAGGTAGCCATGAGCCGGCTACTTGGGTTCATGAGCAGCCATTTAGAAGCTAAACGCCAAATAACTTCTCCTCTCTAATAGCATCTCGTGATGACGTACAGTCTCATAACTATGACTTAATATCTTATAATTATGACTCAGCATCTCATAATTGGGACTAACTATATGACACTTTTTTAAGTGCCAGAACTGGGCTTCCATAGAATGATGTGTTATAGGTCAGGCTATGGTTTTAATTCTGTTCTAGTATCGTGCCTGAGTTTCCCAAACCAAAATGATGTCCTCCTTTTTGGGATTGTGAAAGTGGCCACCCTAGCTATCTCTGCCTTTGCTATCTATGTTTGTTAAATTGCCTTAACTATGCCTTAGCTAGCTATGTCTGCCTTAGCTTGCTAGCTAGCTATCTTCCTCAGCTCGTCTGACTATAAAACCCGACCACCGAAACACAAACGATGTGTTCATAGCAAGCAACACTCTATAAACCCATAGTCCATATCACGGGTCTCTACAAAACGCCAGTTTTACTTTGCCAGTGGGTGTAGGGGTGCCATCTTTCAGAAATGAAAATAAAGGACGGGGGCGTGGTCATGTATGAGTGACATTCGTTTGAAATCGCATCTTGTATTTAATCGGATTCTCTAGGGGGGGGTTTGGGGGAGAGTGTGATCAGTCAGACATTTACTGTAATACGGAACACAGCGAGTCCTGTATTTGAGCTGAATCCGGGTGGTGGTGGGGGGCTTGTGATCATTCATGTGTGTGTGTATATCTGACATTTACGGAAATACGGAACAAATTTACGGACATTTATGGAAATACAGAACAAATTTACGGACATTTACGGAAATACAGAACAAATTTACGGACATTTACGGAAATACAGAACAAATTTACGGAAATACAGAACAAATTTACGGACATTTACGGAAATACAGAACAAATTTACGGACATTTACGGAAATACGGAACAAATTTACGGAAATACGGAACAAATTTACGGACATTTACGGAAATACAGAACAAATTTACGGACATTTACGGAAATACAGAACAAATTTACGGACATTTACGGAAATACAGAACAAATTTACGGAAATACAGAACAAATTTACGGAAATACAGAACAAATTTACGGACATTTACGGAAATACAGAACAAATTTACGGACATTTACGGAAATACAGAACAAATTTACGGAAATACAGAACAAATTTACGGAAATACAGAACAAATTTACGGACATTTATGGAAATACGGAACAAATTAAAGGACATTTATGGAAATACGGAACAAATTAAAGGACATTTACGGAAATACAGAACAAATTTACGGACATTTACGGAAATATGGAACAAATTAAAGGACATTTACGGAAATACAGAATAAATTAACAGACATTTACGGAAATACAGAACAAATTTGCGGACATTTACGGAAATACAGAATAAATTAACGGACATTTACGGAAATACAGAACAAATTAACGGACATTTACGGAAATACGGCACAAATTTACGGACATTTACGGAAATACAAAACAAATTGCGTACCGTATTGGTTTAATACGGAACGCAACATTTAATTGCCAAATAAAGGACGATTCCGTATTTTACAGGGCGGGTGGCACCTATGTGGGTGGTAATGTTAGCTAGGTTAGCTAGCTAGCTAGCTAGCTAGCAACATTACACCCCAGGGGTTTTCCTTTATCGGTGTAAGAACTGTAACTCAGCTCATCACCTGCAGACTGTCCTCTTCTCTTTCTCTCCACCAGGGAAGTGCTAGGATGATAGCTGAGTAAGTTTTGACTCTACTTGGTACAGCGGGAATATCAGCCAGTGCAGTCGAGGCTGTTGCTGATGGTCAATATGTTACAGCCTAAAAAGCAGACCTCTGCCCGGCCCTGGTGTGTCAGTTATACGTCTGCAATGTCCCCTTTCGCCTTAGGTGCAGACATGTCAGTCCTAGACTGCTTTACATTCACTCTCCATTACAACACGGGCTGCCTTTTGGAATACCGGGCTCTTGTGGAGCCAATCAGCACTGAGATATTAATATCAGCCCTAAAGGCACAGTAATAACAACCACCCGTTTACTCGACGGAAGCGAATGCAGTCGCAATGATTCTACTGCACGTACGTGTTTACAAATGTGTCCAGAAATAAAAGTAGAGCGTATGCGGGCCTTTCAGGATATTAAAGTGAAACACTGTTTATCTGGCACGTCAGGGAGGGTGTTCGGTTCTTTGATAATGTAATACAGCCAGGCCTCTTTATCTCCGACACCTCGCTGTGAACTCCTCCGCCTTTTCCAAGTGATGGAATTGTTTAGAGCGGGTGTTAAATTGTTTGGCGCTCCCTGGCGTGTGGACGCAGCATCGGGTATAGCGAGGGCGTCTGGGAGCCCAGAGGTCACAGCAGCGGGAGAGAGCGTGTTGCAGCTGATCTGGGGACTGTGCTGGATCATGTGCGAGCTTCATCCCGTTTTCCAGGGTGTGGAGGACCAGAGGATTCTCCCCCATCAGGCCTCAAAGCTTTGATAGGATTCCCTGGCGGTGCATGCCTGAGAGGGGCGGGGGACTGAAACCCGTAACACACCGGCATCCGGGGAGAGGGGGTATATGTGATAACTTGGAGAGGCTAACCTGCCATGTCAGTTCTGATTTTCTAAAGTTCAGTAATCAGGCTAAAGCTCTATGTGTTTAGTCTGTAGGATATTACTGTAGCATGTTGTCGGTGGCAGTGGATGGAGAAGCAGTGGTGTCCTCCATCAGTCATCCTGTTAGTGCAGCACCATCGGCAGACGGCTGCACCACGCAGGACTACATGCACACAGACCGTTACCACGACTGTCCTTAACACCACGTCACCGTCACCAAAGACTGCAGTGGTGTCGTACCAGACTGTCATGGAGTGACTCAGAATGGCAGCGGGTCATCTTCAGTGACGAGTCCCGCTTTAGTCTTGGTGGAGACGCCCAACGAATCCGTGTGTGGAGGCACCGTGGTCAGCACCGAGATGAATGGTCTGTCGTCACACGTCCAGAAGGCCTGGCGTCCCTCCACCTCCACCCCTACCGCACCATCTGCAGGAACTGTGTGAGGATGTTCAAGCTGCATGGGATGGATTATCACAGGGCTCCATTAGGAACCTCTACAGCTCCATACCGAGACGTCTGGCGTGTTGGGTTAGCGAACACGGCGGCCCGACGACATACTGAGAGACAGACTTCTGTATGTGTAGCTCAATAAATATTGATCATATCAGTCTAAATTTATCATCAGTTATTGATCCTGGTCTCCTTTATCCTCCTTCCCAACACACCTGCACTCCCACACCTCCTTCTAGCTGTTACTTTAATGATGAGTATTTATATTTATATACACCTCGTAAGTGTCTGTCTGTGGTGCTGGTATACGAGGCCAGGAGTGCTATTTCCTTCACCCGTGCTTTTCCCCCGATAGTCAGCACTGGAATGTTTCTCGCGGAGGCAAACACATTCATTAGGCTAATGCACAGACGCAAAATACATTTTTCGGAAGCGGGCGGGGGGAGGTGGGGGTGTGCGGGGGTGGTGTATAGGCTCTCGATGTGTTATGATTTATTATGCAGCCGAAATGTGAAATTGAGTATACGCACATAAGTTATTTAAGTGATTTAGAGGTTGACACGGAATACCCCCCTCCCCCCACATCTTAATGATGTATGGGTGTTGCGGGATGTGAAAGTGAGTATATAAGCATATTACCTTATGATAATATAAGTCATTTAAGTGATTTAGGGGCCGGCGGATCGGGTTTTACGCACGCAGAAGCGCTTTCCCGGCAGCTGTCCTTGGCACTGAGTAGGCCTGGCGCAAAACCACACACCTAATTTGGATGGATTTTATGGTCTACGGAGTGTCACCGGATAAATGGAAGGCCCTTTTGATACGGGCTCTTTTTCCCACATGCCGTAATTCCGACGGCTTTATTCTCCTCTCAGAAGCTACGGCCCCATTGAAGACTATTATATTTGGGCCTCAGCTCGTTGGGATGATGTTAGCAGTACTAGATGTAATTGTAGCTATGATAAAGCAGTGCCGGCGTCTGCCTCATTATGTTTTGCTGTCGAATATGGTTTGAGCCTGTGATGGTGTTAAGGTTTGCCTTTATGGTTGATCGTTATTACCGTAATGTGATCAAGCATCTGCCTGTCTGTGACAGGATTATGTGTGTGGATGTGTGTGTGAGAGAGTGTACATTTAGCTCTTTGTGGGGACTTTGTCATTAGGCTGGTCCCCACACTGTAATAAAAACATACATGCTAATACTTGATTAGCCTTCGCTCTTGCAGTACGTTGATCTCGCTGATTCAGTTTCGTGTAATGTATGTACCTGTAGCTACAAATCACTGGGGGTTCGTTAGCTTTGAATGAGCCTCCGCATCTACATAGGAGTGTTCAAGCAGAAGCTGCCGCCACCATGTTTCTACAAAAGCCCAGAATGGACAAACTTTCACGCTTCAATTTTCACAGACATATTACTCTATACTGCCTAAAATATTCCCTCCCCCATCCAAATTTTTAAATCCAGGTGTTCCTATTACTTCTATGGTCACAGGTGTATAAACCCAGCACCTAGACCTGCAGACTGCTCCTACAGACGTTAGTGAGGGAACGGGTCGCTCTCAGGAGCTCAGTGAACTCCAGCGTGGTACCGTGATAGGATGCTCCACCTGTGCTGTCCAGTCCAGTGGTGAAATTCCCTCCTACTAAATATTCCACAGTCCACTGTCAGTGGGATTAGAACACAGTGGGAGTGATCGGTAACGTCAGCAGCTCAGCCACGAAGTAGTAGACCACGTATAATGACAGAGCGGGGTCAGCGGATGCTGAGGGTCATAGGTCACAGAGGTCACCAACTTTCTACCCCATCACTACAGACCTCCAAACTTCATGTGTCCTTCATATCAGCTCAGGAACAGTGTGTGGAGCTTCATGGAATGGGTTTCCATGGCGAGCAGCTGCACCCCAGCCTCACATCACCAAGCGCAGTGCAGAGCGTGGAACGCAGTGGTGTAAAGCTCCGCCCCTGGACTCTAGAGCAGTGGAGGCGTGTTCTCTGGAGTGACCAATCACACTTCCCTGTCTGGCGATCCGGTGGATGAGTCTGGGTTTGGCGGTACCAGGAGAACGGTACTGGTCTGACTGCACTGTGCCGAGTGTAGAGTTTGGTGGAGGGGGGATTATGGTGTGGGGGTGTGGTTCAGGAGCTGGGCTCCGCCCCTTAGTTCCAGTGAGAGGAACTCCTAATGCTTCAGCAGACCAAGAGACTCTGGACCATTCCATCCTCCCAACTTTGTGGGACAGTTTGGGGAATAAGAATGGGAGGTTCATATACATGTGAAGGCAGGCGAGCCAGTACTTTGGGGAATGTAGTGTAGGTGACTGAAAGACGTAGACAGAAGAAGAACCGTAGAAACCTTAAAAATGAATACAGCTGCAACTGCGGAAAAAAGCGGCCCTACTGCTGAGCCTCTCCTCCTTTTCCGATTCGTTACCTTCTGAATGGAAATGAGTGCTGGCGAAATGCTACTGCGAGCTGCTTTCGGCTCCTGAGGTTAGAGCCGGTTTTAGTCGACCTCAGCTTTTACACACAGCAATATAGAAGGTAATGGAAATACCCCACACAGATAGGAATACAAGTTTGCCATGAGTGTGAGCGATGGAGTGACACATAAAGAGAGTGTGTGAGAGAGAGAGAGAGAGAGATCGAGCCTTGCACTGCTGTCAGTAGAGCAGTAACTCAATCAGACACATTTACTGGACGGCTGGTCAAGGCTGCCAGCGGCAAGCGATCGCTGGGCATTGTGTTGACCAGGTCAAAGCCAGGGACGAAACCCCGCGCTCCTCTCACTCCTTCCGTCTCCACCGAGCGCTCTCTCCTCTCCGTTCATCATCATCCTGGCGACGCTGGCCTTAATGATCGCAGCAGCTTCATTAAGGGCCTCGTTAAGCCTCGTCGTTAAGGCTGGTCATTATGGCCCTTCGTTAAGAACCCCGGGCCTGGAACCGCTCGCTGCTGGCAGCCTTGACTGACCGTGAGCGCGAGCCCAGAGCTAATGGCTGACGGCGGGACCTCTGAAGCTGTACGTGGTGAGAACTGCACAGGAGTATCCGCAGCAACAGCGCTAAGGCCGCAGACTGGGCTGGCGGCCATGTTGAATTAGCTCTCACTTCCTGGCGCTGTGCGGTGCTGCATGATTGTCTGTTTGGTACTGGTGTGCAATTTCCTTCAGTACCGATGAAGTGTTATCTTATCTGATATGGAATATAATATCCATAACCATGTCCCTATTAGTGTATAATTACCTGTAACTACAAATCACTGTGTTCTCATTATCTCAGAACGAGCCTTCTTCCTTATCTACATAGGAGCAGCTCGTCTTCCAGCAGAGACTACCACCGCCATGTTTCTACGGCAGCCCAGAACAGACACAACACACAGCAGATTGACTTAGCGGGCGCTATAGCACCGACTGGAGGATGTAGAACCCTTCCACCATTCCACCTTAAATGCTACAGCCTGTACTGACCCACAATGCAACTGTAGCACCATTTAAGGCGGAACAGAAAATTGACAAGACAAGCTGGCACACCCACGTCTTTAACAGGATCCAGGAATATTACTGTGTGTTGGTGTTCAGATGGAGCCAGTAGCTAGCATAGGGAACGTTAGCTACTAGCATTAGCTCCAAGTAACTAGCATAGCTACCTAAATAGTATGAGGGCGGAGCTTATTTACACTGGGACTCTTTTTATTTAGTCAATTTCCACATGGTGCTTCTGTGTGATCATCCTGGGTGGCGTCTCTCTGTAAACCAGCCAATCAGAGGAGAGCTCATCTAATTATTCATGAGCTCAGCAACAAAGGGGAAACGGCTCGATTCAGTCTAGAACCAGATCATAGGGTTGGAATGGGCACAGTGTAGAACCACAACTGGGCGTTCTTCAGCCCGAACAAAGTCACATACCCTCTAAGTAGAACATTCATTCATTCATCTACTAAGCTGCCTATCATTCTGGGTTGTGGGGAGGTGATCGAGCCTGTCCCAGCGCTCACTGGGTGGAAGGAAGGAAACACCCTGGACAGGCCGCCGGTCCATGCCAGGGCGTATGTAGAAGTATGTGGAAGTATAGGCATTCCATGGTTCATTGAAGGACTTTGGAAATTTGGTTTTCCTTTCTTTTGTGCCCTCATTGTACCTTATGGATATTCCCGTATCATGGATATGCCCGTATCATGGTATTCCTGGTATGTCAGGACACATACACTTTTAATTGCAGGTAATATTCCCAGCATCTGTGGAGAAGCAGCCACGGCACCTTTTTCCATGGAGGGAATACCGTAACGTTGGTGAAACAGAAGGAGCTATCGAGAGGATATTACCCACTCTATGGCACAGACTCCATTGGGGCGGGGGGGCGCACATCTCCTGAGCTTTTTTTCCAGGAAGCTCAATCTGGGAAAGCAATGAATATTTTGATTCGGAAGAAAATATCCATTCTGGTTCCATTGAGGGAAATGTGCTTAGCTGTTTCCACACTTGGATACCCGCGAAACGCTGCCGCCTCCCCGCTCCCATTTTTCTTCCAAACTTGCAGTGTCACACTTCTGCGGGGAGTCGCGCTATTATGGGGGTCTTTTTCCAGGCAGCCGTATTCAGGCCACGTAGGAACGGTAATGAGAATGAATGCTGATGTTCTGGGTGGGCTCGCTGCTATTATGAAGCTCCGCTTGAACGCTCCCCCTGTTTACACTGCAGATAGTCTTGAGTTCTCTTTAGCGCCGGGTGTCCATGCCGTTCCTCGCAGAGTGACCAGACTGATCGATTGTTCGGGGTGGTGTTATGTTCTGCTGTACCTACACTGTTTGCTGTAGTCATGAGGAGTGACCATGGCTTGGGGTACCAAACTGGCCAGAGACCACTCCTTGTTTTTTTCCCAGCCCAAACGGCCAATTAGTGCATATTTTGGTGTTGGGCACGAGAGGCCTCAGCAACTAGACACACAACCGGGCATTTGAGTGGCACT
This sequence comes from Prochilodus magdalenae, assembly GCA_024036415.1. Lineage (NCBI taxonomy): Eukaryota > Metazoa > Chordata > Actinopteri > Characiformes > Prochilodontidae > Prochilodus > Prochilodus magdalenae. Next base: position 38,038 of record JAMWET010005420.1, on the reverse strand, counting down.
ATGTCCACTCCTTACTTTCATTATAGCTTCCATTCTTCTCAGGAGACTCACTTTCACGACACACCTTCAACAGTTCAGTCTTAGTAGGTGGTTAAGCTGTGTTGAGGTTCTGAGAACACCAGCAGCTTCATTATTGGATGTCTGTGTCTCCTTTTCTCAGCGAGGAGCTTTTTGAACAGCTACACCTCCTTTCAGTCCTCCATAGCGTTGAGGTGTCTCTCACAGTGAACCAGATCTACACAAGAATCACCCGGTAGATGCCGGAGTGGAGCTTGATGTTCTCCTCTCTCTCGGAGATGAAAGCTTTCACTGAATGTGTTTGGGGTTATTTGGATGGTGAGAAGAAGCAGAAAATGCTAAACCAGCTTCAAAGACTGAACTCTCACCTTCAAAGCCTTCCCGCTTCCCACACCCCAAAACATGTGGTCTTGAAAACAGGGCAAGAACCGGAGATCAAATGAGACGAAGTGGGAACAGTGACGCTTTTCCCCTACGTGCTTACCATTACAGGCATATATGGGGCGACAGTTGAAAGATTGAAAGTTGTTTCTGACTATCTACAAGCTTCTTGTTATTCTGTTCCACCTTAAATGGGCCAGCGGTAGTATTAGAACACCTGCGGTGCTAGAATGTAATCATTGGACCATTTAAGGTGGAACAGGGAAGCTCAAATGAGAGGCTGGAGAATGAGAAGCTGAACTGTGGTTGGTGTAGCGCAGCGGATAACACGCTACCTGTCCAGGAAGCTACTGTGGGAGATGGGGGTTTGATTCCCCGTCTGGGTGACTATGCTGTGCTAATAAGAGTCCTTGGGTAAGACTCCTAACACTACATTGGCCTACCTGTAATATGACTAAGCCTGTAGGTCACTCTGGATAAGAGCCTCAGCTAAATGGACCTTCAGCCTGGTAGATTTAATGCTGGTAGTATTTTTGATTTAGCCTGATTTAGACTATCTGGAGTTTAATGTAGGAACTACCTGTGGATACGCACTACAGTAGAACATTCCGACAAAGAGGTCACAACACCAGAAGGCCACACTGAAGATGGAGGTGCAGAAGCCGCTGTGCTAAAGCTAACACGCTGTGCTAAAGCTAACATGCTGTGCTAAACCTAACCCGCTGTGCTTAAGCTAACAGGCTGTGCTTAAAGTAACAGGCTGTGCTAAAGCTAACCCACTGTGCTAAAGGTAACACACAGTGCTAAAACTAACACGCTGTGCTAAAGCTAACAGGTTGTGCGAGAGCTAACACGCTGTGCTAAAGCTAACAGGCTATGCTAGAGCTAACCCACTGTGCTAAAGCTAACTCACTGTGCTAAAGCTAACATGCTGTGCTAAAGCTAACCCGCTGTGCTAAAGCTAACCCGCTGTGCTAAAGCTAACAGGCTGTGCTAAAGCTAACAGGCTGTGCTAAAGCTAACATGCTGTGCTAAAACTAACATGCTGTGCTAAAGCTAACCCGCTGTGCTAAAACTAACACACTGTGCTAAAGCTAACCCGCTATGCTAAAGCTAACACACTGTGCTAAAGCTAACCCGCTATGCTAAAGCTAACACACTGTGCTAAAGCTACACTGCTTCAGCTTTATGGAATGTGGTATCTGTAGGTGAACACCAGGCCTCACTGGCCACACTGAACACGGAGGTGCGGCAGTCGCTGTACTAAAACTAACACGCTGTGCTCAAGCTAACCCGCTGTGCTAAAACTAACACGCAGTGCTAAAGCTAACACGCTATGCTAAAGCTAACCTGCTGTGCTAAAGCTACACTGCTTCAGGTTTATGGAATGTGGTATCTGTAGGTGTAGGTGATGCTAGGCGCTGCTAGCACTGCGTTTATTAACACTGATAAATACTGATAGCAGCGAGGCGTGTCCAGAAGCTGGTCCAGAAGTACTGGCTGGTCAAGAACTGGTACCGGTTCTTGATCCCTGTCCCCAATGAAAGACGGTCTTGTGCACAGGGCAGGTATTAACAGACTAAATTCCAGGTGGTGTTTCCTACAATGTGACTCCAGCTAAACTGGACTGGACTCCAACCGTGTGAGTGTAACCCCAGACCAGCACTGTTCCACTGAGCACAGAAGCCCCGGAATGGCGGTGTGTTGGACTGGGTGGTGCTTAGAGCCCATTTACTTTAAGGGGTCTTGAATAAGTTGTTAAGCCTCCATCCGTCAGTCTTTATCTCCAGTTCCGTGTTTTGTTCCCCCGCCTGTTTATTTTTCCTCCCTCCTCAGGTCGACGGCGTTGATCCGGTGATTGATCCAAATGGCCGACTTTGATTTGTCTCTTGGTGAGCTGGGGGTTGGATTAGTGCTCTATAGCCTTTTCCCTGGGCTTTCAAACTGCGGCCTCCGCACACTGTATAATCTGTGATATTGGTTCTCTTCACCCCCATCTCTCTCGCCGTCCCTGTCTTCTGATCCCTCAGTCTCTTACCCGTCTGCTCTGTTTTCCCTCCCTCTCTCTCTCTCTCTCTCTCTCTCGCTTTCCCCTCTCTTTTTAGCTGCACACTGACATGGACCGAGGTGATGGACGCACGAGGTACGTGCTCCGGGGCGAAGGGGCGGGGTCCGTCTTCGTGATTGACGAGAAGACGGGCAACATCCATGTGACCAAGCCCCTGGACAGGGAGGAGAAGGATGAATACCGTTTGATCGCCACGGCCACAGACAGCCAGACGGAGCGCGCTCTGGAGCCCTCCTCCCAGTTCATCATCAGGGTGCAGGACATCAACGACAACCCACCCGTGTTCGAGGACGGGCCCTACAGCGCCACCGTCCCAGAGATGGCCAACATAGGTACTGTCTCCCGGGGGTAGATCTCTGACCTATACTACAGTTAGGTTTGGTGGCACTTACCAGCTACTTCATCAGGTGCACCTCCGTCTATCTACACCCACTGTCCATCTTATCAGCTCCACCAGGACACTCTACAGGTCCAGACTGTAGTCCGTCTGTTTCTCTGTGTACTGTATTACCCTGTTCTTCAATGGTCAGGACCCCCACAGGACCACCACAGGATCATTCTCAGGGCTGCAGTGATGGGGTGGTGGTGTGTTGTGCTGCTGTGGGGTTCCTATGGGGGTCCTGACCTTTGAAGAACAGATGGACTACAGTCTGGAACTGTAGAACTACAGAGTGTCCTATATGGTCAGTGGAGCTGGTAACAGGGACAGAGGTGGAGCTGATGAGGTGGCCGGTGGGGGTGTATTTAGTGCGGGTCCATCTAAAAAGGAGGTGGACGCTTGACCGTCACACCTACATGAGCTTATTAAAGTCTCGTTCTGAAATCTTGGACATCTCTTTCGACACCCGTCCCCCTGTCTACAACACCTACAACAGCCTCCACCTTTCTGGGAAGGCCTTCCGCACCACCTTGGGGTGTGTCTGCCGGAGTTTGTGCCCATTGAGTTGAAAGAGTCTTGGTGAGGTCAGGCACTGGTTTGCAATCAACGTCCCACAGCTGTCCAGCAGGGTGGAGGTCAGGACAGCTGTAGCCGTAGTTTGAATGCTACGTCAGTACAAGGTCGTACGGGTAAACAGCCCAATCAGCCACTCTATTAATGCATCTGCTCACCCTCGCCCGCATTCCCACCTCTGATAGGCTGCCCGGTAGGCCAGCCGGAAACCCGTCTGCAGGACTGGCGTGAAAACCTTCTCGAGTTAAACGGCATTCAGAGTCGTACAGCTTTATTCTGCCTTCTGTTTCATCTCCATCGATTTTCAGGCTCACGTCTGATACCAGCCCGACACCATCAGTAATAGTTTTACTGAATGAGCTCCGGCGGAGAGACACCCCGGCATCGCGCGGCGCATCAGCACCTAGGAGACGGTGCACTGCAGGACATGAGATCTTATCAGGTCGAACTCTCCTAATGATCCGGCCCGTCTCATATTTCGCCATCATTAGAAGATCTGACTTCTTCCCAGACGGGTCGAAACAGCCCACATCAGCCGGGCTCTATGGGACTCCATCTGGTGGGTTGTCGCAGGTCTGGAGCCAAAGCTGCTGGAGGGGGATCCGCAGAGTGAACACGACGACCGAGGTGGTCCCACAGATGCTGGGTCAATCTGGGGAATTATGGGCCGCGGGGTGGAGGAAAGTGTTTAAGGTGGAGGAATGCTGCCCGGTAGTTATATTAAGGTGGAGCCGGAGGAGCCTGTAGTGTTTGGCAGGAGGAGCTGGTAGTGTTTAAAGGTGGAGGAAGGGCAGGACTCTTCTCGAGTTGGTTTTAAGGTGGGAAGGCAGGAGGAGCTCTGTAGTTTTAGTTAAGGTGGAGGAAAGGCAAGCTTTAAGATCTGCTCTGTATTGTTTCATCTCCATCGATTTTAAGGTGCTCACGTCTGATAAGCGTGGAGGAAGGCAGCCCTGTACTGTTTACACCATCAGTCTGTAGTTTATTTAACTGAATTTAGATGGAGCTCCTCTGGCGGAGAGACAAGCAGCCCGGTGTTTAAGGTGGAGGAAGGCAGGAGGAGGCGCATTAAAGGTGGAGGAAGGCAGGAGGAGCACTGCTCTGTACTGTTTAAGTGAGATCTGTACTGTTTAAGGTGGAGGAAGGCAGGTAGGAAAGGCAGGTGAAGCTCTGTACTGTTTATTTAAGGTGGAGGAAGGCAGGAGGGCTCATATTGCCATCAAGGTATTGTTTTAGGAAGGCAGGACTTCTGTAGCTCATATCTGTTTGAAGGTGGAGGAAGGCAGGAGGAGCTCTGTACTGTTTATTTAAGGTGGAGGAAGGCAGGAGGAGCTCTGTATTTTAAGGTGGAGGAAGGCAGGAAGGCTCTGTAGTGTTTATTTAAGGTGGAGGAAGGCAGGAGGAGCTCCGTAAGTTCGGTCCTGGTGGGTTGTCGCAGGAGGAGCTCTGAAGTGTTTAAGGTGGAGGAAGGCAGGAGGAGTGAACACGACGACCGTTTTAAGGTGGAGGAAGGCAGGAGGAGCTACTGTAGTGTTCAAGGTGGAGGAAGGCATTAGGGCTCTGTAGGTTTAATTTAAAGGTGGAGGCAAAGGCTTGGAGGTCAGGAAGGCTCTTTTATTTAAGATTTAAGGTGGAGGAAGGCAGGAGGAGCTCTGTAGTGTTTAAGGTGGAGGAAGGCAGGAGGAGCTCTGTACTGTTTATTTAAGGTGGAGGAAGGCAGGAGGAGCTCTGTAGTGTTTAAGGTGGAGGAAGGCAGGAGGAGCTCTGTACTGTTTAAGGTGGAGGAAGGCAGGAGGAGCTCTGTAGTGGAGGAAGGTGGAGGAATTGGAGGAGCTCTTATTTAAGGTGGAGGAAGGAGGAGGAGGAGACTAGTCTGGTGGAGGAAGGCAGGAGGATCTTAAGGTGGAGAAGTGGAGCTAGTGTTTAAGGTGGAGGAAGGCAGGAGGAGCTCTGTAGTGTTTAAGGTGGAGGAAGGCAGGAGGAGCTCTGTAGTGTTTAAGGTGGAGGAAGGCAGGAGGAGCTCTGTAGTGTTAAAGGTGGAGGAAGGCAGAAGACTCTCTGTAGTGTTTAAGGTGGAGGAAGGCAGGAGGAGCTCTGTAGTGTTTAAGGTGGAGGAAGGCAGGAGGAGCTCTGTACTGTTTATTTAAGGTGGAGGAAGGCAGGAGGGTTTAAGATGGAGAAAGGCAGGAGGAGCTCTGTATTGTTTATTTAAGGTGGAGAAAGATAGGAGGAGCTCTATACTGTTTATTTAAGGTGGAGGAGCTCTGGTTTAGGAAGGACAGGCTCTGTCTGTAGTGTGTTTAAGGTGGAGGAAGGCAGTGGAGTGTTTTAAGGCAGGAGGAGCTCTGTATTGGTTGCAGGATCTGTAGTTTTAAGGTTTAGGTGGAGAAGAAAGGTTAGGAGGAGCTCTGTAGTGTTTTATTTAGGTGGGAGGAGCTCTGTATGCAGGAGGAGCTCTGTACTGTTTATTTAAGGTGGAGGAAGGCAGGAGGAGCTCTGTAGTGTTTAAGGTGGAGGAAGGCAGGAGGAGCTCTGTAGTGTTTAAGGTGGAGGAAGGCAGGAGGAGCTCTGTAGTGTTTAAGGTGGAGGAAGGCAGGAGGAGCTCTGTAGTGTTTAAGGTGGAGGAAGGCAGGAGTAGCTCTGTAGTGTTTAAGGTGGAGGAAGGCAGGAGGAGCTCTGTAGTGTTTAAGGTGGAGGAAGGCGGGAGGAGCTGCGTATCTGTGATTGATTGTGTTCAGGTTGGTGTAAACGTAGTTAAGCTTTTCCATGGTGGTATACAGGACATGTGACCGGGGGTCTCCCAGTAGGACGCCGCTTTGGCCCCGTAGTGGCCCTGCTAATAAATGAGCGCCTGCTTTATTAATGAGGCTGTAAGATCAGTGCCTCTGAGTCACCAGACTCGCCTCGCTGTGTGTGAACCCTGCACACTCCTCGCCTCGCGCCTGTGTCAGCTGGCTGACCGTGAAACATTCTCTCAGCCTTGGGTTTTGATCAAAGATGGGCCCGTACGGGAAGCCCAGATTTATAGAGGCTCACCGTCGAGCGGGATCGCCGGCAAGGTCGACTCACTGGCTCACGCCGCCGTGTAAAAAAACCCAGAAGAAGAGCGGCCTGTAATTTCAGAGCTGAAAACTTCCTGGCGTTCCTTCTGTCAATAACAGCATCTCCTGGAAAGGGATTATTCATCTCCGGAGTGTCTCTGGTTCTTACCACGCTTCTAATTTGGAAGTCTGAGCCGCCGCTCGGGTTCATCCGCACCACTCCAGCATGAAATGAGCGTAATTAATTTTCACAAATCTACTGCAGATTCCACAGCTCGAGCGTTTTTCCGTGCGGCAAGGCACCCGGCCTGTGAGCGGAGTTTGCGGAGGTGCAAAAGACCCCATTCAGCTACGACGTTCCGCACCATTGGAATTAGCGTTAGCACCCACAATTGCGGCGCTGGCTTCGTCTCCTTTTAAGCTGAATTTCGGGGAACCTCACACTCGTTGCGTCAACCTTCGCAGCCACAAAGCTGTTTGATCTGCCTGTCTGATTCCCGTGAATCCCGCGAACAGTGCTCCGTCTTCCCGCTCCTGTTCTCCCGCAGTCCTCCATTTGCATTCCGCCGCCTCTTAACTACCTGTGATAGATCAGTAATCAGCGCCGCACCCCCACCCCACACCAGCCTTGCGCTCTCTCCCGGTGACACTGTCGGGCCTTTGATGTCAGAAAACAGCAACAGCTGCTCCCACAAATCCCCTCTTCCCTCTTAGCTTGTCAGCCAGTGCCCCATGGGAAACGTAGTCCATTCTCCACTCTATGTGTTTCCCTTTTTTCCCCTCCCACCCCCAAAACAATTTCTATCCTTCACATGACGGGTGACAGTCTTTGATTTATTGGGTGGGGGAGGGGTGGAGGAAAGTCTATATTTGTCAGGGACGGAGGATGGAAACAGGACATGTGGGACTCAAGGAAGGGAGGGCAAGGCATGGCGGCTGAGGAGGGGGGGCACTAGCAGACGGAGAGATTGAGAGAGGGGTGCAAAAGGGAATTGGAGACGGAGATGAAGAGAAATGAAGTGAGACAGAGCGAGCGCGGAGAGAAGGAAGGTAAGCAGCGGGGGAAAAGGGAAAAAGTGAATAAAGTATTTGTCACACTGCAGCGAGGGAGCGGCGAGGAGCGGCGGGGAGCGGCGGGAAGCGGCGCACAAATGGAGAGAGAGAGCGAGGGAAGGTGCCAGCCTGCATGAAGGCCTGTCGGCTGAGGGAGGCAGGCTTGTGGTGATCAGGCTGTCTGCTTTTCTCTATTGATCTGACTCTTTCTCTCTCTCTCCCCAATCTCTCTTTCTCTCTCCCTCCCTCTCTCTCTCTCTCCCTCTCTCTCTCAGGCACATCCATTGTCCAGGTCACGGCGACTGACGCGGATGACCCCACCTATGGGAACAGTGCTCGGCTGGTGTACACGCTTGTCCAGGGCCAGCCACACTTCTCTGTTGACCCACAAACAGGTCAGCCTCTTTGCTCAACCTTCCACAGTGCCTTCAGCCCCACCCCCTTCCATCCACTCACCTCTGGATGAGCAGGAAAACCGGAATTCTCCTCTGTCCATTTACAGCTTCATGTTTTCTTCAGTTCCTGCTTAAACTGGAACCTACAAGACCTAAAGGTTCTCTAAAGGGTTCTCCGTCGTGTAGGCTAACAGCTAACAGCAACAATGGCTTAGCAAACTGTTCGCTCTTCCTAGTCCCTGTAGTCCCTGTACTCTCTGCAGTCCCTGTAGTCCTTGTAGTCCTTGCAGTCCCTGTAGTCCCTGTAGTCCCTATAGTCCTTGCAGTCCCTGTAGTCCCTGTAGTCCTTGCAGTCCCTGTAGTCCCTGTAGTCCTTGCAGTCCCTGTAGTCCCTGTAGTCCTTGCAGTCCCTGTAGTCCCTGTAGTCCCTGTAGTCCTTGCAGTCCCTGTTGTCCCTGCAGTCCCTGTAGTCCCTGTAGGGTCCCTGTAGTCCCTGCAGTCCCTCCCGTCCCTCCCGTCCCTGCAGTCCCTGCAGTCCCTGTAGTCCCTGTAGGGTCCCTGTAGTCCCTGTAGTCCCTGCAGTCCCTGTAGGGTCCCTGTAGTCCCTGCAGTCCCTGTAGGGTCCCTGCAGTCCCTGCAGTCCCTGCAGTCCCTGTAGTCCCTGTAGGGTCCCTGTAGTCCCTGTAGTCCCTGTAGGGTCCCTGTAGTCCCTGCAGTCCCTGTAGGGTCCCTGTAGTCCCTACAGTCCCTGTAGGGTCCCTGTAGTCCCTGCAGTCCCTGTAGAGTCCCTGTAGTCCCTGCAGTCCCTGTAGTCCCTGTAGTCCCTGCAGTCCCTGTAGTCCCTGCAGTCCCTGTAGTCCCTGTAGTCCCTGTAGTCCCTGCAGTCCCTGTAGGGTCCCTGTAGTCCCTGCAGTCCCTGTAGTCCCTCCTGTCCCTGTAGTCCCTGTAAGGTCCCTGTAGGGTCCCTGTTGTCCCTGTAGTCCCTGCAGTCCCTGTCACATGACCAGAGAGTGCACCAAACTGTGTTACTTGGTTGAGGTGACCTCAGTGCTGAGGCGTCTGTTCATGCTGGCCTCCAGTGATCAGGTGCATTGGCCCATGTTTCCACGTTCGTCAGAGACACATTCATGAGGTGTGTTTGATTCTGCTACAGCTCTGTGTAACTGTGGACATGTGTGCAGAATGCACTGTACAAAGAATTCCCTGCCTTCCCACAGAAAAGTCGGACGCTCCGATATTCCAAAGGCTCTTTCATAACCCCAGAAGGAGAAGATCATAAAGGGGCGGGGCTAGGCACGCTACTAGAACAGAGTTAAGATCAGAGCCTAACCTATATAACACACGCACGATGCTTTATAAACCTGGGTGGAGTGGATGACCTTCGGGAGCTTACTCACTGACTAGCATTCAGAGGGTTGAGCTGCGGTTAGCCTGTAGGTGAGTCACGACGTCACATGACCTTGGTAAACCAATGGAATGCAGGGGATGTCTTCTGACATGGACGTTGTGAGCCAATGGCACACATCATATTACTGGAGGGCTAATAGACTTCCGTCCAGGTACTGCTCCGGGCGAAGCACTGGGAGCGGACTACCTGGCCTAAAACCGAACATGTGGCCGGCCGACCCAGCTCTCAGTCAGTCAATGAACCAGAACTAGAGCTGGAAGTTCTGATTGGGATCAGCTGTTAGTGAAGGTGCAGTAGAATGAAGATCCAGTATCAGCCAGTGAGTACTGCAGGCCTAGTCCTCGAGGACGTGACGGTGTAGTCTGGCCCGAGTACGTGCAGACTGTTCCTTCAGCTGATCAAGCTTTATGTCTGTATCGGAGCTACGGGCCTGATGCTAACTAGCAATAGACGTGAATGTACATGAATTAGCCTTGTGCTAGCATGCCTGAGTCAGCACCCACGCTCCACGAGTGTGTTCGGTAATATCGGCTGGGCTTCATTATGTGGTTTCTGACCCTGCATGCCTCTGGGCTTTGTTCACACGCCTGTCCGTGTTTATAGATTACAGAATGCCGTACGGCGCCAGAAGCCACATAATCCAGTCTATTTGAGATTATTTAATAACTGGTCCGGACTGAAGCTTGAAGTTCCCAGGGTTCTGTGGTGCGCAGGCCCTTGATTTTCTTATTGCGGGAAAGCAGCCCTCTGTTTCCAGGGTCGTACATCTCTCATTCCTCCGAAGGAATGTCTCTGTGATGCCTCGGCCTTTTATCCTCAACACCAACTAAAAAGTCCTGTCCATGGTTCTGATATACCGGCTAACACGGATTAACATCGATTCCAAACAGCCTCCCTAACTAAACCAAGAACCTCCAGCACCACAACACACCACATACTGGTTTTACTGGTGACCAGTATACCAGCACCCACACCACAACACGTACTGGTTTTACTGGTGACCATTATATCAACTTCCATTACTGCTGACCAGTATACCAGCACCCACACCACAACACATACTGGTTTTACTGGTGACCAGCATACCAGCACCCACACCACAACACATACTGGTTTTACTGGTGACCAGTATATCAACTTCCATTACTGCTGACCAGTATACCAGCACCCACACCACACCACATACTGGTTTTACTGGTGACCAGTATACCAGCACCCACACCACAACACAGCACATACTGGTTTTACTGGTGACCAGTATATCAACTTCCATTACTGCTTACCAGTATACCAGCACCCACAACACAGCACATACTGGTTTTACTGGTGACCAGTATATTACCTTCCATTACTGCTGACTAGTATACCAGCACTCACACCACAACACATACTGGTTTTACTGGTGACCATTATACCAGCACCCACACCACAACACATACTGGTTTTACTGGTGACCATTATACCAGCACCCACACCACAACACATACTGGTTTTACTGGTGACCATTATACCAGCACCCACACCACAACACATACTGGTTTTACTGGTGACCAGTATACCAGCACCCACACCACAACACATACTGGTTTTACTGGTGACCAGTATATTACCTTCCATTACTGCTGACTAGTATACCAGCATTCACACCACAACACATACTGGTTTTACTGGTGACCAGTATACCAGCACCCACACCACAACACATACTGGTTTTACTGGTGACCATTATACCAGCACCTACACCACAACACATACTGGTTTTACTGGTGACCATTATACCAGCACCTACACCACAACACATACTGGTTTTACTGCTGACCAGTATACCAGCACCCACACCACAACACATACTGGTTTTACTGGTGACCAGTATACCAGCACCCACACCACAACACATACTGGTTTTACTGGTGACCAGTATACCAGCACCCACACCACAACACATACTGGTTTTACTGGTGACCAGTATACCAGCACCCACACCACAACACATGCTGGTTTTACTGCTGACCATTATACCAGCACCCACACCACAACACATACTGGTTTTACTGGTGACCATTATACTAGCACCCACACCACAACACATACTGGTTTTACTGGTGACCAGTATACCAGCACCCACATCACAACACATACTGGTTTTACTGGTGACCAATGTACCAGCACCCACACCACAACACGTACTGGTTTTACTGGTGACCAGTATACCAGCACCCACATCACAACACATACTGGTTTTACTGGTGACCAATGTACCAGCACCCACACCACATACTGGTTTTACTGCTGACCAGTATACCAGCACCCACACCACAACACATACTGGTTTTACTGCTGACCAGTATACCAGCAACCACACCACAACACGTACTGGTTTTACTGGTGACCAGTATACCAGCACCCACATCACAACACATACTGGTTTTACTGGTGACCAATGTACCAGCACCCACACCACATACTGGTTTTACTGCTGACCAGTATACCAGCACCCACACCACAACACATACTGGTTTTACTGCTGACCAGTATACCAGCAACCACACCACAACACATACTGGTTTTACTGGTGGCCAGTAAAAGCAGTTCTCCAAACAGCTGGTGTCTCAAAGAATGACTTGAAGTGCAGTTTGCTAGCTTGTATTAGGAGCTAGCTAATTAGCTTACAGTGACTAGCCTAGCCTTGGGGGCAAGTGCGTTCCTATTGAAACTTTGACTCTATGTTGTTTCCTGGATGACCTTGTGATGTTAAGCATGACCTTGGGAGCCTTTGCATAGAGACCTAAAAACACAGGAAACACCGGTGAATGCTAACAACATTAGCATAGCAGCTAAAGGGTAATGGTAAGGGTGGCCACACGTCCGTTTTTCAACTCCCAGGCCTTCGCCCGGCACAGTTCCTGGACGGACGCCTTTGGGGATTTAAAATCACTCGCCAGAAATTTTATGTGCCAATGGTTCACATCCGGGTCAGAAGACATGCCTCGCGTTTAATAGGTTTAACAAGGTCATGTGACGTCATGACACACCCACCGGCTAACCGCAGGTCAGCCATCTGAATGCAATCAGTTAGTACGCTCCCGTCTGACCTACGAACGTCGCCCATTCCACCCAGTTAGGCGAGTAAAGCATCATGTGTGTGGTAAATAGGTTAGGTAATGATTTTAACTCCGCCTGACCCCGCCCCCTTTATGATGTCCTCCTTTTTGGGGTTATGAAAATGGCGACCCTAGTAAAGGTAGAGAAGTAAACTTAGACAAGGCTTAGCTGGTTGACTGCTCTGTAGCGATGACAGAGAAAATTCCCACCTCCGTTTTCCCGTCTTCATCTCTCTTTATTCCCCCGTTCCACCACCACCACCCCCACATCCCTGCCCACCCCATCCCACCTGTGCCTTCCTGCTTTCCCTAATCCCACCCGGTTATGAATACATTTGTCAGAAATGCAAAGCTAACCGCCAAAGCTGCGGCGCGTCTAATGAACGCGGTGGCGCCGGCTGCAGAGATGGGAAAACAACAAAACGAAAAAAAAAACAGAAAAAACAAAAAGACTTCAAAGGGGAGATGTCACCGAAGGTTCAGACACTATTAAGCCGGGCGCCTAAAATGCACCGGGGACTTTTGCTGTCGTGCACTTCGGCGTAGGGCCTTTCGCCTGCCACCCCGCGGCCCTGCAGGCAGGGGGAAGAGGCTTTTAAGCTTGTTGTGGGGGGGAGGCGGGGGGAGCGACTGGCCATTTTCGGAAAAATCACTTCTGTTCCTCTGTGCTTTGCCGGGTGATTGGCTGGCAGCCGCGTGAGCAGGAGAGATTTTACACGGCCGCGTGTGCCGAGGCTAGCGCTAGCTGTGCTTGTGTGTGTGTGGGTGTGCGCGTGTGCGTGTAGGCGAGCGCATGTGTGCGTGTGTTTTGAATGAGAGAGCTCGGGAGAAGGGTGGGGAGAGGGGTGCTTAAGAAGATAGAGAAGGAGAGGGAGTAGAAAGAGATAGAGAGAGGGGGAATGAAAGAGCGAGGCGGAGGGGTGGCGTGTTTTATGAGAGCGCGTATTAGCACGGCTCCGTGCGCCATTGTGCGCGCGGCGTGTTTGTGTAGCAGTTGGCGCATTGTGCTTCTGTCTACGTGGATAATGGACTTCCTTTTGTGTTTTGATTCCATTTGGCCGCCTAATGAAACCTAATTAATTTTGTTGACATTTGTGAACCCCATGCTGATACGAGCGAGAGGGCTTTTTTTGCCTCCTTTCTTGAAGGGGTTGGAATGCTAATCAAGCATATTAACCTAATTCTGTCCTGCATGCATAGCGTGGTATTCTCTTACACTCATTAGCGCAAATTAGCATTCTGAACCACAGCGCTCACAAAGGTCCTCCTCCATATACTCATTATTATTAAACCTGCCTGATGATATTATATGGATATTTCATACACTGGCTAGACGCTTCGCTGTAGCTCCATCTTACCGGCGGAGCCCGTCATGATTGGTGTCAGCCACCATCTAGCCCTTAATCAGCCCTCTAGGTTGGGTATTTCTGTTTAGCGCTAGCTGTACCTAACTCATCATCAACATCGTGAGACATGCTAATGATTCAGGTTAACGCTCAGGTTAACCTTATCAGCACCATGGTACCAGTGCCAGCTCCACTGGCAGACGGCGGCACCACGCAGGACTACATGCACACAGACCGTTACCACGACTGTCCTTAACACCACGTCACCGTCACCAAAGACTGCAGTGGTGTCGTACCAGACTGTCATGGAGTGACTCAGAATGGCAGCGGGTCATCTTCAGTGACGAGTCCCGCTTTAGTCTTGGTGGAGACGCCCAACAAATCCGTGTGTGGAGGCACCGTGGTCAGCACAGAGATGAACGGTTTGTCGTCACACGTCCAGAAGGCCTGGTGTCCCTCCACCTCCACCCCTACCGCACCATCTGCAGGAACTGTGTGAGGATGTTCAAGCTGCATGGGATGGATTATCACAGGACACCATCAGGAACCTCTACAGCTCCATACCGAGACGTCTGGCGTGTTGGGTTAGCGAACACGGCGGCCCGACACCATACTGAGAGACAGACTTCACACAGCATGATCAGATATCAATCAGATATTATTAGACAAGTAACTTGATGGTTGCTGTTTTGGGAAAGCTGAGAACAAAGAGACACTGCTCCTCGAAAGGTCTTCGTCTTCTCCACCATGTTGCCTTTGAGTTTGTGGTAGTACCGTTTCTCTCAAGACTGCCAGAGTGCGGGATCCCACTTCTGACACCAGTGTGGCAGTATGCCAAAGATGGAGACATGGGAAACATATCGCTTCAGGCAAATACTGTTTTACTGAACACGCCAGCGCTAGAGAAACTGCTAGCCAGGGCTTGGGATAGCAGGCCGGTCACCTACATGTACATGTCCACTTATGGCATTTAGCAGACGCTCCTATGCAGAGAACCGTGCTAACTGTTCTATCGGAGAAAGCTTCCTGGCTAGTACCGGAAGGTCTAAAACTCACCGTGAGGTCAGGCCCTGCCCAAACAAGGCCCAGTCCTAATACCTAGCATGTGGTAGATAGCAAACCCACTACGGAACTACGGCACAGTCCAGCACGGAACACCACCCTGACACACTACGACGGAACACTACGTCATAGAACCCTGTTAAAGGTTCCTTATCTGGATGAAAACTCATATACGCTGTGCTGTGAAACTCGTGATGGCTGATGGATGTTTTCCCATGTACACAGTGCTGATGGAAATGAGACCTAATTAGCATATTTGTTTGAAACACCTCGGTTTGGGGTGTTTTTCGGAATGCCATTCCACAGCACCATGATAGTGGCAGATCCAAGGCTGTGCGCCGAACGACCTGCACCCATATAATATCTCCCGTGGTCAGACACTCACCCTGGGTGAATTGGGTAGCGGGGTGGCTGACCACAGCTGGTCTGCGGGCTGTAATTGTACATCCATACAGCGGGCCTGCGCGGTAAGTGGAGCTCATAAAGGGTCCGGCGAGTGGAGGTACCGGGCTGATGTCTGTAATGTAGTGGACGCTGAGCGTGCAGCGCTAAATGTGCGGCGTGATGAGGTTATTTTGTCCGGTGATCAGACGAGGTTTCTGGCCATATGAGGAAGATTTGATATTGGGAAGCAGCTGGTGGCCGTCTAGTGAATCATCTCTCTCTTCTACTCTCAGGGATTCTGCGCACAGCCGTGCCCGACCTGGACAGGGAGACTCAGGATCAGTACCTCGTGGTGCTCCAGGCCAAAGACATGGGCGGCCATCTTGGAGGACTTTCCGGAACCACCACAGTTACCGTGAAGCTGACGGACGTCAACGACAACCCTCCGCACTTTACGCAGAGTGAGTAGACATTGGGGTGGGCCGGTATCCGAGGGAATGTCCACTGTGCATGACCTAATGACCAAGTGAGCGATAGGTGTACTGTAAAGGCGACAGCTCTGGTGTTGCCCTGAGAAACCGCAGCTGGCAGGTACACACCTGAACACCTGAAGCTGTATCAATCAAAAACAGGTGCGGCTGGTTTTCGTGGTGGGTGGGTAACCAAGGCCACCTCTTCAGACGAGCTAACGAGCTAACCAGTGTTGCGTTGGGGGCTGTCTGTCTTCTGCATGAGGTGATCACACTTACCTGGTCCGATGGGTAAACTAGCGGGTTAGGCTCCTTACTCAGGAGAACCACGTCTAGAACCACAACCGTCCCAGTAAAGTCTCGGTAGATATTTAGATATTAGATTTAGATATTAAGATATTATGTTTCAGTTTAGATATTTAGAAATAATTAGATTTAGATTTTGATATTTTGATGTTGATATTTAGATATAATATTTTAGATATTTATATATTTAAATTTTAGATTTAGATATAGATTTGAATATTTAATGATTTGATCTAGATATTTAATTTAGATATTTAGATATTAAATTCAGAACTAGATTTAGCTATTTAAATATTAGATTTCGCTATGTAAATATTGAGATATTAAATTTAGATTTTGATATTTAGATGCTAGATTTAGATGTTGATATTTAGAAATTAGATTTAGATATTTAGATTTTACATAATTAGATATTTACATTTTAGATTTGGATATTAGATTTAGATTTAGATATTTAGATATTAAATTCAGAACTAGATTTAGATTTTTAGTTATTTAGCTATTAAATTTAGATATTTAAAAATATTGAGATATTAAATTTAGATTTTGATATTTAGATATTAGATTTAGATGTTTATTTTTAAGAAATTAGATTTAAATTTTGATATTTAGATTTTAGATAATTAGATATTCACGTTTTAGATTAGATTTGGATATTGAGATATTAAAGTCAGAACTAGATTTAGATATTTAGCTATTTAGATATTAAATTTAGATTTTGATATTTAGATATTAGATTTACATATTTAGATATGAATATTTTAGACCCAGAATAATATGCCATTGTTCATTTCACAAAAAATACAAAAACTCAAGACCAGCTTGTGTTTGTGTTGATCAGTGCTTGTGTTGAGCAGTGTTTGTGTTGAGCAGTGTTTGTGTTGAGCAGTGTTTGTGTTGAGCGGTGTTTGTGTTGAGCAGTGTTTGTGTTGATCAGTGTTTGTGTTGAGCAGTGTTTGTGTTGAGCTGTGTTTGTGTTGAGCAGTGTTTGTGTTGAGCAGTGTTTGTGTTGAGCTGTGTTTGTGTTGAGCTGTGTTTGTGTTGAGCAGTGTTTGTGTTGAGCAGTGTGTGTTGAGCAGTGTTTGTGTTGAGCTGTGTTTGTGTTGAGCAGTGTTTGTGTTGAGCAGTGTTTGTGTTGAGCTGTGTTTGTGTTGAGCAGTGTTTGTGTTGAACAGTGTTTGTGTTGAGCTGTGTTTGTGTTGAGCAGTGTTTGTGTTGAGCTGTGTTTGTGTTGAGCAGTGTTGGTGTTGAGCTGTGTTTGTGTTGAGCGGTGTTTGTGTTGAGCGGTGTTTGTGTTGAGCTGTGTTTGTGTTGAGCAGTGTTTGTGTTGAACAGTGTTTGTGTTGAGCTGTGTTTGTGTAAAATTTGTGTTTTGAAAGCTGTTGTGTTTTGTCTTGAGCTGTTGGTGTTGAGCGGTGTTTGTGTTGAGCAGTGTTTGTGTTGAGCTGTCAGCAGTGGTGAGCAGTGTTTGAGCGGTGTTTGTGTTGAGCAGACGTGTTGAGCTGTTTGTGTTGCCTCAGTGTGGTGTTGAGCAGTGTTTGTGTTGACCTTTGTTTGTGTTTTGTGCAGTGGTTGTGTTGAGCAGTGTTCAGTGTTCCAGACGGGTTGAGCAGTGTTGCTGTTGAGCAGTGTGGTGTTCTGTTGGTGTTGAGCACTGAGAGTGTTGAGCAGTTGAGGTGGCTCGTGCATCTGTTTTGTGTTGAGCGGTGTTTGTGTTGACCTCCCTTTGTGTTGAGGTTTACAGAAACAGTAATGTGCAGACTGGTGATGAGACCCCAAGTTTTGTGTCCCCAGACTGTGTTGAGAGATTGTATCTTGAGTTGACCTTGGTGTGAGCAGTGTTTGTGTTGAGCAGTGTTTGTGTTGAGCAGTGGGGGGAGCAGTTTTAGGGTTGAGCAAGGACTCTAAGAAGTCCTAATGTTGACCAGTGTTTGTGTTGAGCTGATGGTGATGGAGTATGATGATGATGATTTGTTCCTGAAAAGACGGTAGCTCGGGATGATGCCATGCCCACACATTTGTCGCTGATGGTGATGATCAGATCAACACTGGTGATGGTGTTGGTTTAGGCGTTCAGTGATGATGATTAAAGAGGGCTGAGTGATCTCGCTAACGCTCTGCATGGTAAAATGGTGATGATGTTTGATGGGGAAAGATGGATCACAGTGGTGGTGCTGCTGTTAAAGGTGCCTCAGACATGGAACTGACCTTTCTTCCCAGAGTGGTGGTGGTCCAGGTTCAGTCATCCAGACGGGGCCCCAAGCAGAGCTGCTTCTCCTCCACACTGAGAGAGATGATGATGGCTCAGCATGATTTGATGATGGATGGTTTAATGGTATGGTGATGATGATGATGTCCCCAGACTGTCATGAGAGATTGTGATGGTTATGATGATGATGATGGGAGATCCAGATGGTGATGGTTGTAGGGGACAAGGATGATGATGATGATGATGATGGTGATGGTGATGATGATGATGATGGTGGTGACGATGATGATGATGATGGTGATGGTGATGATGATGGTGATGGTGGTGATGATGATGATGATGATGGTGATGATGGTGATGGTAATGGTGATGATGATGGTGATGATGATGATGATGATGATGATGGTGATGATGATGATGATGGTGATGATGATGATGATGGTAATGATGGTGATGATGATGATGATGATGATGATGGTGATGGTTATGATGATGATGATGGTGATGATGATGATGGTGATGATGATGATGATGATGATGATGATGGTAATGATGGTGATGATGATGATGATGATGGTGATGGTGATGGTTATGATGATGATGATGGTGATGATGGTGATGGTTATGATGATGATGGTGATGATGGTGATGATGATGATGGTGATGATGATGATGATGGTAATGATGGTGATGATGATGATGATGATGGTGGTGATAATGGTGATGGTTATGATGATGACGGTGAGGATGATGGTGATGATGTTTTGAGGATGAGGAATATTGAGATTTAAAATCAAATCTCTTCAGGAAAATGATATTCTAGTACACACACACAGACACACACAGACACACACACACAGACACACAGACACACACACACAGACACACAGATACACACACACAGGGACAAGTGTAAATAGCATGGCGGGTTACATCTTCTGCATCCGCGGCTCAGTCACACATAGCACTGCTGAACGAACGAGCGGTCATGTAGGCCCGCTCTGACAAACAGGCATGTCTAAGAGGCTTTGCTCTCTTTGAGAGTCTAACAATGTCTGCCTCTGTGTGTGCGTGGCTCCCCGAGGGGCTGCCGGACTGGGCCACAGGGGCTCGTACACGTGCTCTCCCTAAGCTACAGTATATGGGACGAGTTCATCACTCTGTTCTCAGTTCATTACTCTATTCTCCAACCCTTTAGTCTCCCTCTCTTTACATTAAGAACAAAGCGCATATGGATGATGAAAAATTCATTACATGAAATACAACCAGAAACGTTTTGAGCGCGGAGAGGTTGGGGGGGGTGTAGAACAGAGAATCATGATTAATAACTCAGGAATGTTTACTATGCATGGTTTCTCAAACTGTGCAAAGAAGTGCCGTAATTTGCTGCTAGAAAGGCGGTATTTTCTCGCCCTTTGATGAGCGTAACGGGGCGCGTTTGAATATTTGAGAGCATTCAGGGAATTCGCACGCCTTTTTACCCGCCAGTTTTCCCAAAGAAACACGGCTCGTACTTTCTTATTAATGAAAAAGAAAGGAAGATGGAAATCTTCGTTTAGCGGAAAGGTACGCAGTGCCTGCCCCCCTAAACAGATATGTGCCTTTCTCTCCCTTGCATACTCGTCCTGCATTCAAACGCCTGCATAATTCAGCGGTTAAGATGTAAACACGGTCGCTTCAAGCCGTTCAGTGTGAAGCGCTCTGTTCTAGAGACACTCACCCAGTCGGATTATATTCACAGTGGTGGTGAATGGAACCTGGCGTCCCCCTTTAACCCATAAGATCCCAGACCCTTTTCTCGTTAAGAGAAAATAATGAGGGGTCAGTTATTAGATCGTAAAAGATCAGTCTTATTGGGTCCTGTAGCGCCGGTGTCTGGTTGTCTTAGTGTACAGGGTCCCATAGCACCGGTGTCTGGTTGTCTTGGTGTACCAGGTCCTGTAGCCCCTGTCTCTGGTTGTCTCGATGTACAGGGTCCTATAGCCCCTGTCTCTGGTTGTCTCGGTGTACAGGGTCCTGTAGCCCCTGGTCTGGTTGTCTCGGTTTACAGGGTCCCGTAGCGCCGGTGTCTAGTTGTCTCGGTGTACAGGGTCCTGTAGCACCGGTGTCTGGTTGTCTCGGTGTACAGGGTTATGTAGCGTTGATGTCTGGTTGTCTCGGTGTACAGGGTCCCGTAGCCCCTGTGTCTGGTTGTCTTGATGTACAGGGTCCCGTAGCGCCGGTGTCTAGTTGTCTCGGTGTACAGGGTCCTGTAGCGCCGGTGTCTGGTTGTCTCGGCGTACCGGGTCCTGTTGTCTCTGTGTGCCGGGTCCTGTAGCGCCGGTGTCTGGTTGTCTCGGTGTACAGGGTCCTGTAGCGCCGGTGTCTGGTTGTCTCTGTGTACTGGGCCCTGTAGCGCCGGTGTCTGGTTGTCTCGGTGTACCGGGTCCTGTAGCGCCGGTGTCTGGTTGTCTCTGTGTACAGGGTCCTGTAGCGCCGGTGTCTGGTTGTCTCTGTGTACTGGGCCCTGTAGCGCCGGTGTCTGGTTGTCTCGGTGTACAGGGTTCTGTAGCGCCGGTGTCTGGTTGTCTCTGTGTACCGGGTCCTGTAGCGCCTGTGTCTGGTTGTCTCGGTGTACATGGTCCTGTAGCTCCGGTGTCTGATTGTCTTGGTGTACCGGGTCCTGTAGCGCCTGTGTCTGGTTGTCTCGGTGTACATGGTCCTGTAGCTCCGGTGTCTGGTTGTCTCGGTGTACATGGTCCTGTAGCGCCTGCTGGAGGGAAGGAGTTGGAATATGTCGTGTCCAGGGCGAGACGGATCTCTGCCTGTTTCCCCGTTCTTGAACAGCACAGGCTGAATTCATGAACATGTTCTACATACAGAATCAGAATCAGGATTTATTTGCCAAGACATTTGTACAGTACAACTACAGTAGCTTCAACACAGTACCCACACACATCCTAACACACACACACACCTGTAAACCTTACACACCTGTAGACCTTATACACCTGTAAACCTTACACACCTGTAAACCTTACACTTGCCATTTACCACCATCATCCCTTTACCATCACTACCCATTAGAGCTCAGGAGATAACGGGATCAAGCAGAACTTCTAGAAGGGGGTGTTTGGAGATGTTCTGAGGGCAGCATCCTCAGATTAGTGTTCATGGTAGTCATCCCTACTACACGGACGAGGCAGGTGGAGATCAGGAGGAGGGGTACTGAAGTTTTCCTTTAACCTCCATCCAGCCTGGCTGGACCGGGGTAGCTCACCTGGGCTTTGTGAATGAATACTTTATGGTCTGTGCTCCAGGCTACTTCCTCTAGCTTCCTCCTCTCTGACCTCCATCACATCAATCCAGAAGCTGCTAGACACAGGGTTTCTTCTTGAGCCTTCTTCTGCATGGGCCGTCAACGTAACCGGGTCAGCGCGCTGCATCGCCTTTATCTCTGACCGCAGAAGCGAGTTGAATAGTCTGGGTAGCAGCTTGTTTCACCACAGCAGGGCTTTTCACGCTTCGCACTGTTCGGTTTTGATGGGCATGTGTGCTGTTTGGGTAAACTTGTCAGCAGCTTGTGCTTAGAATTTGGAATAACGTCGTCTCAACTCGTCTGGAGACCGCAGGCTATCTGGCATGTTCTGTTTGACTAAGGCTGCAGGCTGTGCATGCCATGTTAATGTTTCAGTAACTGAATTAATTAGGAAGGTCTGCTGATATAGGCTTAATTTCAAGGAAGGCTAATGAACCCATCCAGACATATTTAGAGCTGTGCGAAACTTACCCTTTCCAGTCACACACAGCCATTAAGTGTGCTTTCCAGGAGATATTTCTGAGATTAGACGGAACTTAATAGATTGCATGAGTGCATTTCAGTTTCTAAGACTGGAGTTCAGTACCGTAGTTGCTAGGGATGCACCCAACGTTCAGTAACGCAAATTATTCAGCTGAAAGAACACTGCTAGTAAAAAGACTGAATAATTTATCACAAACCATGACCTCTAATGATGCCGCTCTAGTGCCCGAATGTAGACCCTTTAGCTCCAGGGCTAGCGCCGATTGCTCTAGGCTAATACCCACTTCATTGTGTTGTCACACCGGAGCACACTGAAGTTCAAGTCAACTTCTCCAAGGTCTCCAGCTATTACGTTCAAGCATTCGAGTCCAATGGAGTAAAGACCAGAACAGGGGCGCTATAGCGAGGCAGGCAGAGGGCAGCTTCTCAGCAGCGTTTTCTCTCTCATGTCCGCATCCTCAGACCCCAAAATCGTGACCAGCTGGACTGAGGCGCTCTTTCTAAACCCAGCAAACATTTCAAATGCAGCAAACATCATCAGACAACTGGTGAAGACCCTGGTGGTTCCAGGTGGCTGGATCTCAGGGTTCCTGAAGACTACATTAGAGAGCGTGGTTGGAAAGGAAGCATAATACACTTCGACAGTCGGAGAACTTCCAGAAGATCACCGAAAAATGGCACATGGTCTCCCAGTGGACAGTCCCGAACACAAAAACGGCTAGGCCTCAAAGTTCAGGTCGGTGGTACATCCAGGATACATAAACTCGGACCAAGGTGACCAATGGGGCAGTCGAAGCTATACATTTTGGCACTATGAGAGGTGTTATGATAATAACGGCGACACCATTTAAGGTGGAACAGGAAAATTAAGAGAATAATTAGGATGCTTTGATGGGATGGGGGTTGGGGAGGGTGGATAATTAAGATGAGTCTGCACCTACACTGCAATTTCAGTAGCTTGTAAATCATATATTGCTAACTGGTAAGTAGCCTAAGTTTGAGCTTAGTGCAAGCGGTTCTGAACACGAGGGTGAGCTTATAACCTGCTGTGATATAATGTAAAGAACTCCCAGACCACCCATCAAGTACCCATCAACACATCTGTCCAGGGCCTGATTTGGACCTGCCAAGGTTAAAAGGTTAGTGGGTACAAACTGTTTAGGACACATTCCTTTACAGCAAGGCCTTTCTGAAAACGTTCGAGTTCTACAGGCTCTTTAAGGTGCACAGTGCTTGGACCCCGGTGATTGCCACTGGCCATAATGCACATATCATGGCTGTGACCATTCACACTTACTCAGTCACACCCGCACTCATCTACACCGCTCAGCCTCCTGGGTCATGGTGGGTGCTGGAACCAATCCCAGCGCTCGCTGGGTGGGAGGCAGGAAACACCCTGGACTGGTCGGCGGTCCATTAGAGTACCTATTGGATATATAATGATAATATTTATATAGTAATATTTTAGCTCTTTTTTGATGTTGTTGTATCTTAGATCTGATTGGTCTATAAACTTCACCATAACATGATTGAACTATCAATAATTACTTCATGAGACCAACCTCTAGGACTGAACTTTGACCTTGAAAAACAGTCCCACAGTGTCCTCCAAACAATGACAGTCCATTAGTAATAAATTTGAGCTAATATTTTTTTTTGGCTTTGTAATTTTAGGTTTCCCAGACTTCGTACTGTAGATGGACCTAAAGTGACCAGTGAGAGGAAGTACAGGGCCAGGTTTTCTAATACTGTGGCCGGTGAATGCCCTGTACATCACCCCTGTATATGAGGGCCGGAGCGGGTGTGTTTATTCTATAGCTGTGAATAAGTGATAACATTCTCGGCCTTCGCAGTGCTCCTCCAATAACGCCGGATTTTCACTGGGCTTTGTGCTGTTAATTGGTAAACAGGTTTGGGAAGTTTAGAGTCTCGGAAAATAGTCAAGTTCAAAGGACTCGTGTACAGGCAATTAGAAAGAACGTCCTAAATCCGTTCAGGTTATTATTATTGGAGTCTGAGGCCTGATAACGCCGCATTGTCTGGGAAATTTGTTTTGTTTTCCATTTGTGCAGTTTTCAGCAATTTTTCAGCTCTTTTTCCCGCTTCCTGGAGAGAGAATCAACAATCCAGAGCTGCTCGGGACAGGACAGGAGATTTGTGGAAAAGGTGGTTCGCCAAAAGAGCTCTATATTTAATTGAATTGCTGTCAGTTTGATGAAGGTGGTGCCAGAAACCTGACTGTTTATTTTAGTCCTGATGTGTAAAAAGTGGAGCCCGACTTTCCTGCGAGCGTGGGCATCAAGGTTTGGCAAAGATACAAGATGGAATGGACAACAGTTACGGCAAAAATACACTTCTACCCACTTAAAA
This sequence comes from Prochilodus magdalenae, assembly GCA_024036415.1. Taxonomy (NCBI): domain Eukaryota; kingdom Metazoa; phylum Chordata; class Actinopteri; order Characiformes; family Prochilodontidae; genus Prochilodus; species Prochilodus magdalenae. The sequence goes on along the minus strand of JAMWET010005420.1, from coordinate 13,696 downwards.
CCGGACGTGCAGGTATTTTAAAGAGACACTCGTTGACTTAGCATACTCATTGGCAAGGTTAGCTGAGCTAAGCTGTCATCAGTCCTTCCCTGCGATGTTCCCTCCCAATCCTCTCTGCTAGAACTTCCTCTAGGACACCTGAATGCCAGCGCTAATTTACAGCCAGCTGTCAAAGATATAGTGAGAAGCTAATGCTAGCTAATATTCGTCAAAGCTGAAACTAGCTTGTTTTCGTTAGGGCCAGCACCCAGGCGTACTAGATGATGTTCTAGGAAGGAGCCTTGGGAGGGAACATTGCTGGGAGGGGCTGACAACAGCTTAGCTCAGCTAACCTTGCCAATGCCTATGCCAACTCAATGAGTACGCCTTTAAAATACCTTCAGTTTTTGCTAGAACATTGCCTAGTGCGCCTAAACGCTAGTGGTAACTTGTAGCTAGCTGTCACTGAGATAGTGAGAAGCTAATGCTAGCTAATATTAGTCAGAGATGAAACTAGCTTGTTGGCTAACGTTACCCATGTTGGGCTTATTCCCCTGGAGTCCCTTTAGCATCAGGTAGGCTGCTAGCTGTTTTAGCCAGGACCACAGCCACAATAAGAAAAATCCAGCCAGTTAATGCTTGAGGAGCCAGCCAAAATGGGACCCCCTGAGTACCAGAGGGTATTCACATGCGGCGCACAATATGGCCAGTGTATTACAGACGTCCCACTGAATATACACGGCCAGCTTCCTGGTTGGTAAAGGTGTAAGTGGAGAGAAAGGCTTTCTCTATATATACAGATTATGTAAATGTGCCGTAGCCTGAAAATGCTAACGCTACAAACCTTTTCTGCTGTTTGTGTTAGAATTAAGGCTTGTTTTTGAAATGCTAATGTGCTTTCGGTCTCAGGTGTATCAGCCTCTCCCCATTCGAAGAGATAGAAGCCTGGCCTTTTATAACCTGAAGTAGCTGCTGCCCGGTGCTGTGTCCAAAGATAGCTGCTAAGCAAACAGACTTTGTTCTAAGGACTTTGCTACAGCATATAATAGATGGCATAGCTTATGGGTAACTCAATTAGCAGGCTAACGGGTAGCGCTACACTGCTAACCAGTGGCGAACCGTCTAATAATCATCGGCAACTGGGTGTTAGAGGTGGGCCCAGTTTGGGGAATGGTTTCCAACCTCTGTCAGAACACCGCTACGATAATGCTAACATCTGTTGGCAGCCCTATGGGATTGTAAAGGCTAGTGTACGCTTCTGTGGCGTAGCCTGTGCAGGTGACCTACACTGTTGCTGCGCTGGTGGGTCTACGTCTCTTTGCAGTTACACCCCCAAAACACCAGATGGCGATAGGGGTTCTGTGCCACTGTGTTGACTTCCTTGGTGGTTGAAAGTGCGAGGATTATGTTGGAGTTGGAGCTAATAGAAGACCAGTTACTTCTACTTTTGCCCATGTTCGTACAGTCTGTTGTTCGTCCAGTGGAATGTAAAAATGGCGGAATGCCGATGCTACCAAGCACACCAATCACAGCCATTGCTGGCTGAATTAGCTGTTGGGAATAGTTGTTGGTGTTTGAAGTCGTACCGTAAAGTGGCCTACAGAACTTGTACTCACTCCTCCAGGGTACCATAGTTCTCGGGCATTCCGAGCCGGGAGTGGGAATGACAGAGACGTTAACTCTCTCCAGACTTGGAAAACCGCATTGCAAATTTGGAAAAGTTCACTGCTAACAGGTGACAGACATGCAGAGACGCCTCCTGTTGTCCTGATGGGTTGGACATTGCGGATCCACGTCGTTCCTTTTGTACTCCCCCGGTAACAGGCTCCGGAGCAGCTGCAGAAACCTGGATTTTTCCTCTGAGCAAATATTTTATTGACAGCTGCCAGAACGTGAGGAGAATTTCACCCAGCGTTACAGAAAGCGTTCTGACTAAAAATCAATGCCGCCACCTTTAATTGAGGCTTTCTCCGGGAACTTCAGGTTTGACTTTCAGTCGTGTCAGATTTGTTGCAAACGTGGCAGATAACGTAAAAACCCTGGGAGGAGCGGGATTAATTACGCTGCTTTCGGAAAAGTTTATTCCAGACTTTCATAAGTGCCATTGTGTTTGACCCAGTGGCACCGAATGCCCCGCCAGCCCCTTTCATTCACAGCTTCTGCAGGCTGGCTTAAGTTCCTTGATGAGCTTATTTCCAGGCCCTGGAAAAATACAACCGGTGCTCCTCTGTGAACCGCTACTGTTTCCCTGGGATTTGGCTCTACTCTAGAATACCATAATACTGCTCTCTCTCTCTCTCTCTACTCTCTCCCTCTCATCCTTCTCTGATTCGGGCTGTGCTCGCAGGGGGGTTATAACACTATCAAAGGCAGCCTCCCCGCAGTTCTGCTCAATTACATGGAAAAGCTTTAAAAGCACCGTCCGAAGCCGCCAAGGTCAGCACTGCCTCTCGCTCTCATCGCGTTTAGCAGGGTTAGCGGATTAGCTCGGGGCAGGCACGGGTGGGAATATATCAAACGTTCATCCAGGTGGAGCTTCGCTTTGCTCGGATAGCATCTGGCTAGATCCCGGCCCCCGTACCTGGGAACCTGATTTCACCCAAAAAGAGCAGCGTCTGCTGTTATCAGGAACATCGTGCGGTCGTTTCTGGGTGATACAAGTGACCAGTCTGTTTCATCACCCTCCGTAGCTCAATCACTACACTTCCAAACCGCCTCTGGAAGCAGCATCAGCACAAGAACTGTGCATGCCAAGCTTCATGCACTGATAAAGTTCATATCATCACCCTATAAACCCCACAGTCTATATCAACACCCTATAAACCCCACAGTCTATATCAACACCCTATAAACCCCACAGTCTATATCAACACCCTATAAACCCCACAGTCTATATCAACACCCTATAAACCCTACATTCTATATCAACACCCTATAAGCCCCACAGTCTATATCAACACCCTATAAGCCCCACAGTCTATATCAACACCCTATAAACCCTACATTCTATATCAACACCCTATAAACCCCACAGTCTATATCAACACCCTGTAAACCCCACAGGGGGGGGTATTATCAACACATCCCTATAAACCCACAGTCTATATCAACACCCTATAAAACCCCACAGTCATATCAACACCCTATAAACTCCCACAGTCTCTATATCAACACCCTATAAAAATCCCCACAGTCTATATCCAACACCCTATAAACCCTACATTGCTATATCAACACCCTATAGCCCCACAGTCTAATATCAACACCCTATAAACCCTACATTTCTATATCAACACCCTATATAAGCCCCACAGTCTATATCACACACCCTGTAAACCCCACAGTCTATATTCAACACCCTATAGTAACCCCACAAGTCTATATCAACACCCTAACTAAACCCCACAGTCTATATCAACACTCACCCTATAAACCCCACAGTCTATATTCATACACCCTATAAACCCTACATTCTATATCAACACCCTATAAGCCCCTCATCAGTCTATATATCAACACCCTATAAACCCTACATTCTATATATCATTACACCTTGCATAAAAACCCCCACAGTCTATATCAAACACCCTAAGCATAAACCCCACAGTGTCTATATCCCCAACACCCTATAATCCCCACAGGTCTATATTGATCATCACCCTATAAACCCCACCAGGCTATATCAAACACCTATAAACCAACAGTCTGTATCAACAC
>JAMWET010005420.1:0-5000 GCA_024036415.1 Prochilodus magdalenae | reverse complement strand
GCAGGACTGTGGAAGCCGGTTTGTGAATGCCTGATTAGAGCTGGGATTAGTTTGACCCCTAGTGCTACATAAGGGGGGGCTCTGTAACATTGATGCTAGAGATGCTCAGAATCAGTTATTGGATTGTTATTGGATTGTTATCGGATTGTTATTGGATTGTATTTGGTTATTAGGACTCAATCTGACAGTGGGTGTAGCTTCCAGAGATGTTCACAGGTCACTTCATGCGAGTCCAGATCAAGTCTCTGAAGTGCGAGTCAAAGTCAGGGACTGAGTCTCTGAGCTGTGAATCCGAGTCAAAGCTTGAGTCTCTGAGACGCCAATCCGAATCCTAGGTCTAAGTATTTGAAGTCTAGTCAAGCCTGCATGAATGTCAAGTCTCTGAGGTACAAGTCAAATCTGGGGACCCTGAGGTCAAAATCTTAGTCTCTAAAGGGTTAAGTGTTAAAGAGTCCAATCTCAAGCCTCTGAGGTGAAGTCTGACTCACGTATGGACTATATGAGGTGAGAGTCGAATCTTGAGGAGTTCATGTGCAAAGTCTTGTATCAGATCTCTGAGGCACGAGTCAAATCGTGAATCTGACATGTGAATGGGAGTCAAATCTTAAGTGTCTAAGGTGCCTGTCTGAGTCAAATCTCGAGTTTCTGATGTGCGAATGGAACTCAAAACTTCAGTCTCTGAAGAGGGAGTCTCGGCCCTATCTTGAGTTTCTGAGGAACAAGTCTCGGTCAAATCTGCGGTCTCTGGTAAGCGAGTCTCTGTCAAACAGCCTGAGTCTCTGAGGTGCGAATCCGAGTCAGAGCCTGAGTCTCTGAGGTGCGAATCCGAGTCCGAGCCTGAGTCTTTAAGGTGCGAATCTGAGTCACAGCCTGAGTCTTAAAAGTGTGAATCCGAGTCAGAGCCTGAGTCTCTGAGGTGTGAATCCGAGTCAGAGCCTGAGTCTCAGAAGTGTGAATCCAAGTCAGAGTCTGAGTCTCTGAGGTGTGAATCTGAGTCAGAGCCTGAGTCTCTGAAATGTGAATCCGAGTTAGAGCCTGAGTCTCTGAGGTGTGAATCTGAGTCAGAGCCTGAGTCTCTGAGGTTCGAATGCAAGTCAGAGCCTGAGTCTCTGAGGTGTGAATCCGAGTCAGAGGCTGAGTCTCTGAGGTGTGAATCCAAGTCACAGCCTAAGTCTCTGATGTGCCAATCCGAGTCAGAGCTTGAGTCTCTGAGGTGGGAATCCGAGTAAGAGCCTGAGTCTCTGAGATGTGAATCTGAGTCAGAGCCTGAGTCTCAGAGGTGCCAATCCGAGTCAGATCTCAAAGTTCCTGAGGTCCAAGTCTGAGTCCAATCTGCGGTGGCACTGCCAGCTTGGTCCACTCCGCTCATGTAGTATCAGAGGACTCGTCAGCTGGTGATGCTAATAACCTTGGGAAACAACGACCTTGCCTGAGTTCACCACCTGTATTCATGACTTTGTCGGACATTTGATTGACACCTGACTTTACAAAGATCAACCAAATACGGAATACTGGAAGTCTAATAACTATGAGTATGAGCACCACATTAGCGCAGCAGGGTTTCGCGGATTAGCTCTGCTATCTGCTACTCTGAGATCTGTCATGTTCAGCCTCCCCGGAGGAGGCCGCTTCGCTGTGCCTCAGAGCAGACTCCTCCTGCTCTCGCTGGCTGTAACCTGCCGCTCCGCACTCCAGCCAAGTTCACGCTGCGTGATTGTCACCCTGATTTTCCTGTAGCAGACGCTGGATGTGTGACAAAGCCCTCCAGCTTAGGCGTCCATGACGGCCGATTGCATAGTGTAAACAGTTTGACAGAGTGATTTTCTCGACCTGCGAGTTCCAGACACCCCGGTATTTTCAGGTTTCTCAGCTCTTGGTGATAAACCCTGGCGTGTGAGCACCTGGAATAGTGACGAGCGGTAACCAACGAAGGCAGACACATCTCCCACGGAGCGAGGCATGAGCCACGGTAACAACAACAAACATAGTGAAGCGGTTACTGGAGAAAAGCAGAGGCGTAGACTTGAGTCAGACCTGAGTCAGGAACTCCATGGCTCGGGCATGGACCTGACAAGTCAAGGAAGACTCGAGAGTCGGCTTTGACCTGGACTCGAGACTCATGACTCAGAAAGACCCGAGTGGAAGAAACGTGGCGAGGCATCTAGCAGGGTCTGAACGCTCTACAGTCATGTGACCCGGCTGGTTTCCTGTAGGTACACCAGAGCTGCGTCCGGAACACCGTCCGGATCTCCCCTTGTTATCACATGACCCAAACAAAGCTGAGCTTCCTGAAGCTGTGACTATGAATATGTGGCTGTCGCACGGGGAACTGGAGACACGTGTTCCAAACCGGCAGCGGTCATTATCCGCCGGCATTCACATGCAGCTCCTCAGGTGCTTCGCTCTTCCCGGTCTCTGATTGGCTACTGCTTGAATGACTCACTGAGCACATCTTTGACCTTTCCCCACTGCAGGACCTGTGAACATTTTGAACCGTAAATATTGAACATGTTCAGTACCGCCTGAGGGCCTCGGATCAGAGCTCGGCTGACCGCCACGCTCCCGGAAGATTTGATGGACGTTCGCAAATTTGTGTTAAAGTCTAATAGAGCCATATTTTATCCCCAGTAGAACATACATACATATCAGACGCTGACGGTGAGGCAGCTTACCATCTCATGAACATTATCCACTTTCCCTGTGACTGTTTTAAATGGGCTTTGGCCCAGAGAAGTCGGCGGCGTTCCTGGAATGTGTGGACGTATGGCTTGTTCCTGGAATGGCACAGCTTTAATTTGAATAAGTGGATCACACAGTGACCAGTGGTGGTCCTGAGCCCAGGCAGTGAGTTCCAGTACCACTACTGACCGTCAGCCTTGCCCCTGGTGCACCAGGAGCTCTCCAGATCCTCGGAGTCTGTTGATGATGTGCGGTAGAGGGTGGAGATCCGAAGTCTTCACAGTTTTAGGTGGAGGAACAGGTTTCTGAAATTGTTCCATGTTTCTTAGACATAGTTTTTCCCAGATTGGTGAACCTCTGCCCATCTGTGCCTCTCTAAACCCAGTCATGTGACGTAGCCGTTTTTGATTAGCACCACCTACTTTTCCAGCCTTTTGGTTCCCCTGTCCTGACTTCTTTGAGATGCGTTGCTGCCATGAGTAAGCAGGATTGTGTGCGGTGTGTTATAGGAAGCCGGTGGAGGTGCTGGAGAACGGGTGTAACATGGTCATATGAGCGTGTGCGGGTTAGGAAACGGGCAGCAGCGTTTTGGACCGCCCGGAGTTTGTATATGGAAGATTTAATTTAGATGTTATACGTACAGGTAGCCTGTATTAAGACGCTAGCACATACAGAGGATATTTCAAATCGTTACAGTAATAAAATGTTGTGGCTACAGACATGGGAAGCTCCTCCCTTCCCGTTTGTAGTGTCCAGCATTGCCGTACTCAGTAATCGGTCAGCTCCAAGTGTGCATTGTGGGATTTTGAGTAAACTCAAGTTTGGCATTCCTAACAGTACTATAGACAACATACTCAAACACTAGTGTTGGTATTCAGGGGCAGTTGGGACGCACCCAGTGTCAGCAGGAATAGCGATTGTGCTAGCGAGCGTGTTTGCTGCCCGGAGCTGCTCTACAGGGAGAAGACCGTATAGCGTGTGAGGCTCGTCTATGATGTACCATGCACACTGTCAGAGCGGGTCACATGCAGTGAACGAACGAGTGGGAGAGCGGGAGGTGAAGGCAGGAGGTGAAGGCGGGAGGTGAAGGCTGCAGTAGAAATACTATTTAACACTAGAAAAGTGCTTTTCCTGAAGGAACCGTGGGATGGTTGCGCAGCTTGCTAATAGGGAACGAGGGATGAATAAACAAGTGCGGGTCAGTATTGCTGGGGATTAGTGCTTGGTGACCTGCCCTTAGTGTGTATGTGACGTTCCGTGCCTCTCGGGCTTTGTGTGGGTCCACAAATGAATGGGACTCTATGGGAGGAATGAGGGATGAATAAACGACTGATAGAGGAGTGCGGGTCAGTATGGCTGTGGATTAGCCTTTGGGGACCTGACCTTAGTGAGTTGAAGTTTGGTGGCTCTCGGGCGAACGGAAACATTACTGCTTAGTTTATCCCGAAAATGACTAGGACTCTATGGGATGAATGAGGGATGAATAAACGACAGATGGAGCAGTGCGGGTCAGTGTGGTTGTGGATTAGTGTTTGGGGACCTGCCCTTTCCGTGCCTGGACCCGTGGGTGCAGTTGGTGGGTCCAAAAATGACTGGGACTCTAGGGGAGGACTGAGGAATAAGAAAAGAAAGAGAAACGGACGAGTGCGGGTCAATCCATCACTGAATCCGATTTGGTGGCTCTAGGTCGAGCGGAAGTGGGTTAGATAGGCACACGGTTTTCGATCCCATTCATTCTCTATGGGAAAAAATTCCCTGAAATTCCTTCCTGCTCGGAATCCGTGCATCCGATCAAAGAGGTGTATATAAGCCCACATCCGCAGATCATACCGGACGATCCGGAGTTGGAACGAAGTCGATATCTGGAAAACTGCGGGATGAGTTAGTCGGTAGAAGAAGGAGAAAAATAGAAATTGGATAACAGTGTAGCTGAGCATTGCTTTTCCATAATCCATAATAATCTGAGGAGGGAAAGATTCATCATCTGTGCCTCCGACTTCCAGGCATTCCCACTCGGGAATACCCTCGGGTAGGTCTGCAGCCATGCAGGAGTCTCCGTGCCGGTTCCTTCCAGCCTGCTGGAGGAGGGAACATGGCGAGTTGAGGGTCAGCGAAGGTGACGTGGCAGGGCCTCGTGGGCCGGGGGGGACTGTGGGTAATGGATCAGAAGCTCCGAGGGGCCGGGATTAGCGGCTATAGCTCACGCCACAGCTACATGCTGACCGAGCTCTAGCTGCAGAGCAAATTAGCAGGACGGATTTCTCCGAACACGCTGGGCTTGTGCTCCAAATAATTGGACAACACAAGAAGGAATAAGTTTC